>JAJEJO010000417.1:418237-611270 GCA_020662805.1 Glaucomys volans
GAAAACGCAAGGCCTCCAGAGAAGCCGAGGCCTTGGGGGATCAGTGGTTCCGGCTGCGCGCCTCCCTCGCCCCCGTGAGTCCTTCCCCACCGGGGTACCTCGGTCCGAAGCAGGACAAAGGGGTTGGCGCCGAGTGCCCAGCGGAGCCCAGCGAGCCGCTTGCCAGGAGGCAGAGCTGGCGGGCGCACCCCGTCCCGGCGCGGGGCTGGACCCCTGCAGGACCTGCAAGGCGCTAATGTTTAACCTCCCGCCGCCCACGGTCGGGATCGCTCCGACTGCAACCACGTTGCCTTTCCGCTCCCCTCCTGGGCTGAATTCCTGGCATAGTTTTCCCAGGCGGCCCCGCTCACCAGGGGGTTCACCAGGAGCTGGGGGCAGCCGGAGAAGGTCTCGAGGCGCGTGCTCTTCTTCTCGCCCCAGGTCCGCCTCCCGACTCACTCCACCGCCCCAGACAGCCCAGAGGCACTGCTCGGAATCCTCGCCAGGCGCAGCCCTGGGATGCTTCTTCCCAGCCACCGCGAGCGAGGCTGCGCGCACTCCGCGCGGGGAGAGGGCGCGCCCCGGCAGCCCCAGGGCGTCCACCCGCGGCGTTCGGGGGCGAGAGCGCCTCCTGAAGCCAGCAGCTCTTAGCCAGGGGTCTCTGGTGCCTCCCGCTCCCACCGCAGCGTCCCAACTACTCCAAGGAAAGGCGGAGCCTACCCCCAGCGCCCCTGGGAGGAGCTATTTTTAGATCTGAAACGGATGGGAGGACGCAGGGAATGCCACGTTTAATCCGTTAAGAAAATCCAAGATTCAAGTGAATAGATCCCGGGCCTTGCTAAAAGCTGGGCGGGGTGAAGCCCAGGGAGGCGGGAGTGCTCCAGCCTTTCCTTTCTCTCCTCCCCCTGGTCCCCACCCCGCCACACGCTCCCTCGCTCCCTCTCCAGGCCCACAGCGGTCCGCCGATTGTAAATGGGGCAACTGCAGCTCCGCCCCATCTCCACAAACGTCTGCCCACCCGCCCCAAACTAAAGGGAACTTCCTAGATTTTTTTTTTTTAACAGTATTCTTCAGTTTATTAGTCTCTCCTAGGACTTTTGCATCTGACAAAGACTTTTGAGATGTAAATTTACCCTCTCAAATTAAATGACTAGAAAACTATGATATAGCAGTCTTCATACAGGGAGTGTACAAGTACTATGTATGGAAAAGGGAGAATTTTAAGGTGAGCTTTAACTTACTAGAGTTTACTGAATGGAAGTGGTTTTATTAAAAATATGGAACGCTTCACGAATTTGCGTGTCATCCTTGCGCAGGGGCCATGCTAATCTTCTCTGCATGGTTCCAATTTTAGTATAAGTGCTGCCGAAGCGAGCACCTAGATTTTGATCATAACCCAGTTTAGGAAAATCCTTTGGGTATGTGCTCTGGTTGATCAGATAGCAACCACCTTCCCCACTCCCTCTATGCCTTTGCCATGCCAGGAAAACGAGGACTAAAACGAACACACACACACACACACACACACACACACATTTTCTCATTTTCTCTCCTGAATTAGTCCCTGATCCCTTCCCATTGCCACCTTATGCTTTGCTGAGACTCAGAAATATGGGTTGTTTTGTCTTGCTTTGCTTTGCTGTTTTGTTTTTTGCTTGGTTTAGTTTTGTTAAGGCCTTCCAACACACCCTCGGTCTCCTAAGCTCTGCATCTTGGGGCAGTCAAAGCAAAAGTACATGGGAACATGTCCTGCCAAGGATGTAAAGAAACTGGAACTTCTGTGCATTGCTGGTAGAAATACAAGATGGTAGAGCCACTGTGGAAAATAGAATAGTGGTCCCACAAAAAATTAAACATAGAATTGCCATAGGATCCAGCAATTCCACTTCTAGGTACATACCCAAAAGAACTGAAAGCAAAGACCTGAACAGACATTTATACACTCATGTTTATAATAACATTATTCACAACCCAAATATACACTGGCAGATGGATGGATAAACAAACGTCGTATATAAATACAATGGAATATTATTCACCCTTGACAAGGAAGATAATTTTGACATATGTTACACCATAAATGAACTTGGAAAATTGTTTCATCCATTGAGGTTGCTATAACCAAATACCATAGTCTGGGTAGCTTATAGACAACAGATTCATTTCTCACAGTTCTGGAGGCTGGGAAGTCCAAACAACATATTTGGTGCCTGTTAAGAGACCATTTCCTAGTTGATAGGCTGTTGGCTAGCTGTGTCATCACATGATGGAAGGGTCTAGGTAGCCATCTGGAGTCTCTTTTATAGACACTGAGCCCAGTCATGAGGGTTCCACCCTCATGGCCTAATGACATGCCAAAGGCCCCACTCCTAATACCATCACTCTGGGAGTCAGGGTTTCAATTCCACTGTGGAGGGACAAAACATTCAGACAGAAGCAAAATATCCTGCTTCTATGATTTGGATATATGACCCCCAAAAGTCCCTGTAGTAAAGGGTTGGTCACCAATGTGATGCTGTGGAACTTTAACAGATATGGCCAAGTAGGAAGTCTTTAGGTCACTGGGGTTGTGCCCTTGAAGGGATGATGAGACTTCAGTCCCTTCCTTTCCCCTGTTTTTCTTCCCTGATATGAGGTGAGCACTTTTGCTCTGCCACGTGCTCCTGCTGGGATGTGTTGCCATATGCCCAAACCAAGAGGGCCAACCAAACATGAACTGAAACTTGACACTGTGAGCCAAAATAAACCTTTTCTCTTTATAAGTTGATTGACTCAGGTATTTGAGATAGTGACAGAAAACAGACTAACCCATGCTAAGTGAAATAAGCCAATCACAAAAGAAAAAAGTATTGATTTCACTCATACAAAGTAACTAGAAATGGTCAAATTCATACAGACAGAAAGTAGAACAGTGGTTACCCCAGACTGGGGAGACGGAAAAGGAGCTATTGTTTAATACAATTGCACAACAATGTGAATGTACTTAATGCCACTGAATTGTACATTAACAATTTATTAAAATGACAAACTTTATGCCAGAAATGGGAGCACATGCCTGTAATCCCAGCTGTTCAGGAGGCTGAGACAGGAGGAGCACAAATCCAAGGCCAACCTCAGCAACTTTGCAAGGCCGTGTCTCAAAATTTTAAAAAGGCTGGGGATGTGGCTCAATGGTTAAGCATCCCTGGATTCAATTCCTGGCACCAAAAACCCAAATTAAAAAGGCAAACTTTATGTTATGTATATTTTACACAAATCTTAAAATGTAAAATAATAATAATAATAATAATAATAATAATAATAATAATAATAGCAAAGTGTACAGAGCAGAGATCAGGACCAAGTAAGGATGCTTGAAGCCATCTGCTCTGATGGAGACTCTTGTTCTTTCCCTCTTACCTGGTCAGGCATCCTTTTCACTGGTTGGAAGAAAAGTATCCAGGCTTTGCAGTCAAAGACACATCTATGTGTGTCTCTTAACCTCTCTGACCTTCCTTTTTCTCATCTGTAAAATGGGAAAAATAAAACTCTACCTAGCAAGGTGGTCATGAGAAAAGAATCTGCTAATGTGTCTCAAGGCCCAGTGAGGCCTGGACAGTCAGTGGGGTATCCTCCAGAATTCACACTATGAAATTGTTTGGACTTACTCCTCAGCTCTGTTCCCACTGTATCCCTGAAGTTTACAGAAAGCAGCTCTCAAACTTGTGTGTATTTGTGGGTATTCTTTCCACCAGCCTCAATTTCCCCATGAGGTGACCTCCTTTGCAGGGCTGTTGTAACAAAGCCTGTTTAAGGTGCACCCTGTCCACCTTAGCCAAAATCTAAAGCCTCCATCTTGACTGATCAAGACTTCCCACATGGGCAACCCTCACATCTTTCCCTTACTGGGCCTCAGATCATCTTTTAATACAGGGAAGTTTTGAGTGCCTACTATGTGCTAAGGTCTATTTTTGGTCCTGAGCTCCTTGGGAGCTTATAGAGGACTAAACCACTTAGCGCCCTCTGAGGCCATGGCACACATCAAATTTGCTGACACCAGTAGAGACCCTGTATAGTCCATGATCTAGGAACAGGCCAGAGACTGGCCCCTGATGGCTGGACCAGGAGACATTCCTGCTGCCCTGAGCAGGTGGGCCTTCTTAGAACTGTTGAGCAGGAGGGCAGGAGGGTGGGTCTTTCTTACCTGCAGTTTCCATCTTGCACTCCTCAGCCCCGTGCCAGACTCTGGCCCTCTGACCCAATTTCCCTTCCTCAACCTCAGGAAGTGTCGGGACACAGTGGTTCATGTCTTAGCCTCCCACAAGAGCAGTGTGTTCTCTGCCACCAACTACTCTACCACCACCTCAGAAGCCAGCTCAGATCCCAGGCTCCTGAAAGGAAACTGAGGTCTCAGGGGGCTGAGACGCCAGCCATCACTGTGATTGTAGGTCAATGGTGTATTGTTGAGTTTTCACGGTTCAGATACATAGGCAGGCATACAATGGGGGGTGGGGGTACATAAAAGTCTGGTTTGCAGGTTGCTCTTGAAAAGTGTGAGGATCTGGCAACAAAAGACATGTCTAGAGCTGACCGGAGCCCATTCCCTAAAAAGATGACTTTGAAGATGTCTGTGCACATCCAGAAAAGAACTTTCTCAGGAAAACGTTCCCTTCTGCACAAATAGAAAAGCAGGGCCATAAGGCTAACCAGAACCCGCCTGTTGGAGAAGCAACCCTAGACTGGCCGGCTGTAATCTGGCCACTCACTGGCTGAGGCTAAAGGCTGACTGGCTGTAATCTAGTCGCTCATTGGCTGGCAGGGATGGGGGCAGGATCTGGAAGGAACTAGTCCCCACCTCCCTTCCTGTCTGGAGCTCTTCCTTCTTTGGGCAGGATTCCCGTTTGTCAGTGGATGGAGCCAGTGTATTGAAAATAATAGATGTGAAAACATTACAAAACAACTTTGCGATGTAATAATATTCTTGTTTATTTATTAATGCATTAAATGGCAAGATCCAGCATCGATCTAAAAGGAGTAGGAGTGTAAATATTTCAAGATGTCTGCAACAACTTAAATGTGACATGAAAATACCTGGAATGTTTAATGACAAATCACAGGCACTACTAATACTACTGTTGTTTGTGGTCAACAGTAAAAACAAATATGTAAATTCACAGACCTCCCTCTTCTCCCCAATTCTATTCACAGACTCCCAAGTTAAGAATCCCTGCCCCAGAATCACTAGGGAGAGCTCATTAACCTTGAAATTTAGCTTAGAGGTTACAACTGATACCCCAGGGACCTGTCAATTCCCCAAGGAAGCAGCTGAACTTTCGTTTATTGAAAGGATAAATGGATAGTGGAAGAATATGGAAGTTGGCATGAAACCCAAAAGACATGAACAAAAAAAAAATGCCAAGTTGAATTACATGTATGATGCAAACCTAATAAATGAGGTTAAAAACAAAGCACAGTCTGAATACATTGCAACATAATAATAAAGTACTGGTGCTTTTCTATTTTGCAACACAAAATAGAAAAATAACCCAATAGGAAAGTGGACAAAAGATATTACATAATTCATGGAGTAAGAAAATATAGATTGTCAATGAAACATGTGAAACACTGACCTCACCAAAATGAACACAAAAATTTCATTGTCCAGTTCTCCCTACCACCATTATTACTGTGATTTGAATTATTCTTTTTCTACTATAAAATTGCATTTTATTACATAACACATTATTAATTTATTTCCCACATTTTATTAATCAAAACCTTATTTTACTGTCAGGCAAAGGTCTCTATAAACATCAAATTATCTTTATTGTCACAGTAAATTCAAACAATCACAGCCCAGCATAAAGAAACATGACACTCAGGTTGACCTATTTGGTCTCATTGCAAGACACTTCATACATTTTGAAATATTGAAAATATTTCTAATCAAGCCTCTCAAAAAAAAGCCCTGGTAGTTGAAGAACCATTTGTCATGCACTTGTCAGAGGTGGATGTGAGAGCCAATGTGTGTGTCCCTGCTGTCCCCTGAGAGGACTAACACCAGGAACCTCCCCTATGGAGAGCTGAAAACCAGCTGGAGTTCCACAGACATGACCCCAAGGTCAACCATGAAGGTGGGGGTCCTCTGACCCTGCCCGAGATATCAGAGTAAAGAGCAAGAAGCTGGAAATAAATAAACCTGGGGCAGGAGACATGACTAGTGAATATTTGTCAATAAGACAATCAGAGCAGTAATTCTCAAAGGAGGAAATACTAGAGTGAAAGGAAACAGATGGATGTACTTTAATAAAGCATCATAACTTTGCATTTGAGGAAAAAACTATATTTTGTCCTATCAAGCAAACTACCAAAAGGAAGGTTCTAGAAAATCCTGGCCAATGAGGGTTTACCCAAGAAGTATTAATTTTCCTGCCTCCTGAAAAGAGGAGGAAAATTCATTTTTATTTTTTAATTGAAAAATAAAAGTTACATATATTTATGGTGCACAGCATGATGTTTTGAAATGGAGGAGGTAAATGTTTATATGAATCTAAAAGGGGCAGAAGTTTTAAATAGTTTGAGTTTGCAACTTGCTTTTATGAGCCAAATGGTAAGATAAATGTGTATTTTGGGAAGGGGTACTGTAGGGAATGGCAGATGCGGGAGGGGAGGAGACTAATCCAACGACAAGTGGCCAGTGATGATTACAGTGTACCTTCTGGGAACCTAGTCTGCTTGATTCTGGGTCTGTTATCTTCTCCCCTAAATTAGTGTTTGGCACACAAAAAGGAATCAGTCAATATTTCTTGACTAAATTCATTAATGAGTGTTGTGGTTTGGATATTTTTGAGTGTGTCCTCCAAAGTTTCATGTGCTGGAAAAACTTGGTCCCCACTGTGGCAATGTTGAGAGGTGATAGAATCTAAGAAGTGGGGCCTGGAGGAAGGTGGTTAGGTTATTGAGGGTCATTATGTCTTAGATAGGAAGTGTCTTCCAAAAGCACCTGTGTTAATGCACAGGTGAAATCATTGGAATTTGAGGACTGTAACCTAAACAGTCCACTCTAGTTTGCATGGACTGACTGGTGACTAACTGGGGCATGGCTAGAGGAGATGGGTCACTGAGGGCATGCCTTTCCTGCTGTCTTTCCTGCTGTCCCTTCCCCCTTCCCTGACATGGTTTCCTTGCTACCATGAATGGAGCAGCTTCCATCTGCCATGGCGTTCCACAGTGATATTCTACCTCACCTTGAGTCCAGAACAATGGACTCAACCAACTATGGACTGAGACGTCTGAAACCATGAGGCAAAATAAACTTTCCCTCCTCTAAGTTGTTCTGGTCAAGTATTTTGGTCACAGCTGGCTAAAACAGGGATAGGTATTACCCTGGCAGAGATTAATACAATTCTCATGGGACCCTGGTTAGTTCCTGCAAGAGTGAATTGTTCTAAAAAGAGGAAGCCTGAGTCTCTCTGACTTCCCATATTACTCCATGATTGCTTCTGAAAGTGCTATTGCTGCTATTGTGATGCCATTCTCCATAAGGCCCTCACCAGAGACCAACCAGATACGGCAACCAGATCTTCGACTTTCAGCTTCCAAAACTGTGAGCTAAGCAAGTCTCATTTCTCTATGAGTAATCCAGTTTCAGGTATTTTGTTATAGCATCAGAAAATGGACTAATACACCAATGTCAAAATCAGGACCAGAAATCAAGTCTCTTTTTCCCCTAGTTAGGATTCTAACAGGTCCTAGAATTAATTTTACAGTATTAAGTAAAACATGCAGCAAAACTATTAGCTGCCTACCCCAGCACCCAGCCTCTCTTGCAGCTATATTCTCGCCAGAGAGATGCAAGGAGCAATGGTGATTGCACTCAATGGTATTTGCAGGAAGTCTTCATTAAATAGAAAAGTACACCTCTTTTTCTTCATCCTACTGCCTGAAATGCAGACATGATGGGATGGAGGCCCAGCAGACACATGGGCCATGGTCTATAGTCCCTGAGGACGACAAGCAAAAAGATGTAAACCAGGTCCCTGACAACCACCATCACCATACCTGCCCTGGATTGCCTGACTCCAGACTTCTTTTTCCTGAGAGAAAAATGAATTTCTCTGTCTTATAGCCACTGTTCTTTGTATTATTTTATTATAGAACAGAGGAAGCTAATCCTGAGACGTGGGTAAGACCCACCCCTGGAGAAAGTAGAAATCAAGCGAAAGTGTGGCAGTCAGGTAGTGTCCAGTCTCACATAGCCACAGGAACTCACTGTTGGCTCTGCTTGTTACCTGGCCGCAGCTCCCTGGTCACTGACCCTTCTGGGCCTTGGATCAGTTCCCTGTAGGTCCTCGGACAGTACTTACGATAGAGATTTTCCGCCAGGGTGTTGCTTCCTCTAACCACGGTTCTCCCCTCATGGTTCATGAAGTTCCACAAATGCAGGCCATAAGAGTTATTGAAGCTTGGGTCT
This sequence comes from Glaucomys volans, assembly GCA_020662805.1. NCBI lineage: Eukaryota > Metazoa > Chordata > Mammalia > Rodentia > Sciuridae > Glaucomys > Glaucomys volans. Next base: position 426,669 of record JAJEJO010000417.1, read on the forward strand.
ATGTCCCAGACTTCATAGTAGCGCCTCCACTGTGGATAAGAGATTGGGTAAAATCTCTGGGGGTGTAGGAAGGACAAGTTCATACACCTGAGGTCATTCAGCCCTTTGAAGTTTTCAAGTTTGCACCATAATCTCAACATCCTCGTCATCAAATTAGGACCTTGGTTGCCCCAAATGTTTGAGTTGTAGTGTTCCACAAAGTTTTCCATGCATCCCCACAAGAAGGGGTGGTGGGGCAGGAACCCAAACACCCCATTACTAGAGAACCGAGATGACTGAGCAGCCAGAAAGTTCTCCTCGGGGATAGGCCTGATGGAGATGACATCAGTGTCCATGTAGACACCACCGTATTTCCAGATGATGGCCAGACGGGATGCATCTGAGCTGACGTGGAGCCAGTATCTCTGTGCACTGGCGTTGATCTGTGGGAGCAGGTGCAAATCAGCTCCAAGCAGTGAGAAGAGGGAGGGGTGTCACAGTAGGAAGCCAGGCCCAGAGTAGCTGGGGAGGGATGCAGTAAGCCAGCTTCCCAAAATTGGATTTGGCTACAAGCTGAATTTCACAAATTTTTCAAATTTACCTCCACACCTCCAAATTTTCCTTTAAGTAAAAATTTGCAGCAATTACTATCAATGAAAAGATTTTTAGCAGCTTTTAAAGATTTTATGAAAAAAAATTAAAGCAGTGGAAAGAGAAAGAAGAAATTCAGCAGGAATTTCACAGTGAAATGTATGAGTCAATCTTTAATGTGGGTGTACATGAACCACATATATGAAGCAGTGAAGGAAGAATCAAGAAAGCTCTCAGAATGCTCATTGGTTAGCCTAAGGGGATGAAGGGAAGGGAGGGGGGATGAGAATAGGAAAGACAGTAGAGTACATTGGACATAACTTTCCTATGCTCACATATGAATACACAACCAGTGTAACTCCACATGAATGGGAAGTTACACTGCATGTATGTGTGATATGTCAAAATGCATTCTACTGTCATGTACAACTAAAACGTACATATAAATTTTTTTTAAAAGAATGATACAAATTAATAAAGAAGAAAATAAACTAGGATACTAGGGGAAAAGTTGATATGTATGCTGGATGTGAACTTGGTAAAAGAATCTTCAAATGTGTGCGTTTGTTTTCTTGTTAATTGCTTTAATAATACTCATGGAGGGTCTGTTTATTATGTGCCCACATCTGTGAGAGCTGCTAAGGATACAGCAGTGAACAGACAGGCAAACATTCCTACTAGGAGGCGATGGGCAAGAAACAAATAAATATACACTATGTTGGGTGTTGATAAGAACTATGAAGAGTAAAAAGCTGGGTGAGGGAGCTATGAAAGAGACAGAGAAGAGCACAGTATGAAATCAGGGTCCAGCAGAAACACGAATGAAGTGGGTGGTGAACCATCACCATATCTGGGAGAAGGTTCTGGGTGGAGGCAACAGCAAGGGCCCTGACACAGGTACACACTGGACCTGTGGAAGAAGCAGAGTAGAGAAGGGAACGGGGCAGGCGATAAGAATAGAAAGGGTAGGAACAGAGAGCAGACTTGGAAGTGATTAAGAAGGTTTGGAAGAAAGGAGAGATGTGATCTGAATTAGTTGTCAAGGGATCACCTTTGGCTGATATATAGAAAAGACCCTGATAAAGGGGTGAGAGATGTCAAGGGGCAAATTAGGAGGCCATTGAAATGATCCAGGCAAAGGGCCAAGGCGATAATCTGGTTGGAGGCGAGAGAAGTGGTCAGGTTCTGGACACATGTTGCAGATAAAGCTGCTCAGGCTTCTCACCAACGGATTGGATGTGGGTGGGAGAGAGAGGAGCCTCAGACGACTGCAAATGTGAAAATGTGAACAAAACAGAAAATGACTTTAAAAGGAGTAAAAACAAATCAGCATAAATAGCAGTGTTTCCACTTGGAATGCTAAGATTTTGAAAATAAAAAACAAAATGTACATTTTTTTTTCTGGGTACCAGGGATTGAACCCAGGGTGCTTAACCACTGAACAACATCCCCAGCCCTTTTTAATATGTTACTTAGAGACAAGATCTTATCCATTTTTTTCTAAACTTAAATATGTTGATTAAAAGATTAAACAACCACCTTGACTTTTGGTAAAAATAAACATTCTTTAAAATTCTGTCATCAAATCTAATCAAAGCAGGCCAACTAAAACTTTGTAGAAATCTTCACAAGTTACTAAAAATCATCACCTTTCTTACAATTGCTGAAAACCTCATAAGTAACAATACCTACCAATAATTGGTCCAAAGATAGACAAATCCTCAAAGGTAGGTTCTAGCATCATTCTTATTTAAAAAATGAAAAATTAGAAGGATCAGGAAGTTCAGTCATCTGTGCAAAGAGGAAGAGGTTGTATTTGAACCTAGACAGTCTGACTTCAGACATCTACTCATTCAGAAGAAACAAAGTTTTAGACAGACATCACTGCCCGGTATACATGTATGAATGCACAGATGATGTGACCCTACTTTGTGTACAACCAGAGAAACAACAGCTGTACTCCATTTGTGTTCAATGAATCAAAATAAATAAGTTTTAAAAAAAGAAGAAACAAAGTTTTGATAAAAAGGAGGACATATAATTTTTTTGTAAATTGGTGATTGTTCGTGAACAGACAATGAGACCTAGGATATCAAAAACTGTACAGAAACAGAAGAGGAGAAAACCTGCCTTGATATGAGCATTAGAGTAGTGTCACCATAAGCACAAGAGCCCCAACAGAGGTTTCAGAAAGAGGTTGAAGGTCTGGCTGCTTAGATGACAGTTGCCCACCCCCACCTTATGCCTACAATACTCATTCCTAGGCATCCTCAAGAACTGAGATTGCCCATATCAGTGTAGCAAACCCAGTGGTCACTAGCAAGTGATAAAAAATTGAGTCCTCTCAACAGGTGGCCCCTAGCTATCCTGTGATGGTCAAATGGGGGTAGAATATGCCACAGCCAACACCCTAAGGAATCACAGGTATGAATGCAATAGATAAGACAGCCAACTGTAGTACCCTGCAGGCTCGAGTGGGGCAGATACTTAAGGGTTTTGTATCTCAGGGTCCACCTTGCTCCTAAAACCCAACACACAGCTACAGCTCAGAGAAATCCAAGCTGTGTTCCATGTGATCAGAGATTTCTTTTTCCAAGGAGCAAAACACAATTTAGGTTGTGTCAGGCTAGCCTGGGTATGGGAGTACCCTCTAGCAGACCAGCACTGACAGCTGCAGGGAACAGACCTGCTGTCCCCTCCACTCTCAGTGCCCGCCTCCCTGGTTTGCTGCATGCCTGGCTGCTGCCCATAGTCATACCAACTACTTGCCAAGACCCCTGCTATTGTCAACTGCCAGGACCTAGCAGGTAGCAACTCAGTCCATTTTTCCACCTCCTCTTGATGGGTCCCAATGTGATATTTCTGGGCTCTTCAGGAGGAGAGATGGGCACTTTGGAAACTAGAAATCACTGAGGCTAAGGATGAAACTGATCCCAGGGGCTGCTCCAACCTATCCCCTACCTGCCTGGCCCACCAGGCCCCTCTCCCTCAGGCCTAGGACTTAGTCCAGAGTGCCTCCAGTTGACAGCAATGAAATGCATGCTTGCCCACCACCTGCGACAGCCCAGCCAGAGCCAAGGCTAATGTGGAAGCGTGGGGAAGATTTTTCTTTTTATATAGATACTGTAGTAGGCTGAATAAAGGCCACCCAAAGATATCAGATCCTAATTCCTGAAAACTGTAGATATTGCCTCATATGGGGAAAGGATCTTTTCAGATGTGATTAAGCTAAGGACCTTGAGATGGGGAGATTATTCTGGACTATCCTGATGAGGTCTAAAAAATTACCAATGTGCTTTAACAGAGGAATACAGGGAGGTTTTACACACACAGAGGAAAGGGGAATTTGAAGATGCAGGCAGCACTTGGAGTAATGGGCTCCAGGTCAATGGATGCTGGCAGCCACCAGGCACTGCCCAGAAATGAAGAACTATTCTTCCCCAAGTCTCTGCAGAGAATGTGGCCCTGCCAATGCAGTGAAGCTGATTTGGAACTTCTGTCTCTAGAACTAAGAAAATAAATCTCTGTTGTTTTATGTCACTACGTTTATGATAATTTGTTGTAGCAACTATTGGAAACTAACTCAAGAACCTCAATATTTTTGCTTGGCTCACTGGCCTAAAATATTTACTGTCTTGCCACTTGTAGAAAAAAGTTTGCTGATATTTGGTCAAAGACTTTGCATGGCAGGCAAATAGTATTCTTTTGATGTCGTTTTTTAAATTACCTTTTGTTTTTTTCAATAGTTTAATTTATAAAATCAACATATTCTTATTATTAAATTCACTTCTGATCAAATCATATTCAAGCAACTACTATAATTGGTGTCCCATGGTTTCTTCAGAACCTTTCTTTTCCCAATAGATGATAGGGATGGTTGCAAAGCCAAAATCATTATAATCACATTATAATGTAAAGGGGGTTTCACTCCATATTTTCATAGTCCAGAAAATGTCAGTTTTTAAAAAAATCATAGTTAAAACCTATCTAAAAGAATCATTGAGTGGCTGTATTATAATTTCCTCAAGCATTACCTGACCTTTGGTCCTCTGTAAGAGAAACATTCAATTGAAATATTATTTCTTTATTAAGTTTTGCTGCTAAGATGATGATTACAAAATTGCTAATAGCTCTGAGAGTTTCTTAATCAGATCTTTTTTTTTCCCCCTCAGTATTGATGGGAAATTTTATTGTTTTATTGTGGTGGTGGGGTTTTGTTGTTGTTGTTGTTTTTACTATTTTATCAATGATTAAGAAAACAGGAAATGATTCTTATCAATCAGATCTTAATACAGCTCAACCTCATACAGAAGCATTCTACTGATCCTTCATGAATTTTCTACTTACATCATTTTCATGTTAAGTATCGCCTAGTCTCTGCCTCAGGTGCATAAAAGATTTAACATGTGGATTTTAAACTAGGATGAAAAATAAGTGTTTCATATTCATAGAAAAGACACAAAGATTTCATTCAGGTAAGAATAACCTCCAAAGTAACCTATATCCTCAAAGAAATAAGGACCGAAACAAAAAAACACCAGTCCAAATGTAAGCCTGACTTAAGTCTCTCTTGTTTACTTGAACTGGTTCTCAATGCAGTAGAAAAAGGGCCAGCAATAGTCAAAGGCTCTGGTTGCTAGTCCCCTCTGGCCCCGATTCCTTACTCAGTTAACCCATCTACACAGTGAGTAGGCTGGACTCATATTCTGTGAGTTTTCTGTTGGTCCCTCCCAAACTTATTGTCTAAGTTTCCCCCAACACTTACTCGAATGTACCATGAATACAAGGGAGTGTCTTCAAACAGCCTTTTCATATCCAGAGGGAAGAGGAAAACATTGTCTATGGCTGAGAGGAGGGAGAAGGCTGGGTAACTGGAGTTTGAGGGCAGCTGAGTGGAACTGTTGAGCCCTTTCATAAAGAAGGCCACAGGCTGCTCAGGATAAATCTTGGCAGCAGACTCCACCGCGCAGCAGACCAGTGGGGGCGGCTCCATTCGCTCTGAGGTCTCTACAAATACAATGCTGCGTCTATGGCTCAGAAGGGCTTCAGGGTCCTGCTGGAACTTAAAGGGAGACAGGCAGAAGAGGCAGTGGGGTCTCAGGGTGAGCTGGTAGAGGAATCCACAGGCAAACAGCAGGATGATGGACAGGGAGAACTGGAACTCCTTCAGCATGTCCACTGCTCTCTCCCAATCTGTTCATTTAACAACACTGTTCATTAAAAATTACATTCACAACCAAATAGAGATAGCACACAAGAACACAATATGAGAATATCACTTATAAACCTACAGGAAAGAAATATGATCAAGTCTGGCAGTAATAAAAAGAAAAATTCGCATAACCAATTCGGGTTATCTTAGATTTAAGGATGATTCTGCATAGGAGAATAATTAATTAGTTAGTAGAAAAACTATTAATGAATGCATTATCTTAATAGAGTAAAGAAGAAAAGCCATATAATCATTTCAGCTCAATAGATGCCAAGATTGTGATAAAATTCGACATCCATTCATGGTTTTTAAAAAGCATAAAAACTTTCTTAAGCTAATAATTATGTCTACTATAACATATAGAAATTATCATACTTAATATGAAACATTTGAAACATCCTGTTAATATCAGGAATGTGATATAGTTATAGTCACTGTTACTATTGCTATTCAACATCATTCTGATCATTCTCACCAACGTAGTAAAGTGAAACAAAAGAGTCTCTACTATGAATGTTAGAAGAAAAAGTATCACCAGTTTTAGAAAATATAACTGCAGACCTAGAAAATCCAAGATTATTTACCAAAAAACTAATCAAACTAAGAAGAAAATTATCCAAGGAAGAAAATTGAAAGAGAGTTAAATAAGTTTCCAAGATCACACACTTTGCAAGTAATGAAATTGCAACTCCCACTGGGGTCTGTCCAGCACCAAAGCCCAGGTTATCACCAAAGCCCTCTGTAAATGTTAGCTCCAACTCCAGGAGAACAGAGATCTCAATTCTTGGGAGGTCTATTTTCACATACCATATAAACCTTGGACAAAATGCAAAACCAGTAAATCAGAGCTTACCTTCTAGCCAGAAACTTGCAGTTAGCCAGTATTGAAGTCTTAGAAATGAGGACAGGTTTTTTCCTGGTGTACTTTCTGATAAATCACCACCCAATCTTCCAATCAACTACTTGTGGGTAAGTAAATCATTGGCAGAGGATTAAGGCTAAACACAGAAGTCCCTGGGAAACTCCTCCCTCTACTAAATTGCCCCCCAAAATAGAGACATGAGACAAATAGGGGCTCAGAGGATTTTTCAGGTGACCCACACACTAATCCAGTCTGACTGTGGATCTCTCATGAGAGCTTTAAGGGGTTCATTTCAAGTAGAAGAAACTACTGTATCATAACATAAGCCTGAAGCCAACAGATCCTGCACCTGATCAGATCAGCTTGAATCAAATTCACAGAGACTTGGGAAAGTTTCTTTGCCAGACAATCCTATAAGTTGATCTAAACTGCTTCTTTGCAAACATAGGCTTGATTAAAAGAAAAGGAAGCCCATCACCACAAAACAGCAATAGACTAGCCCCAGTAGTCCAAAGACCTGGTGGTCTTTAATGAGAATGGATTCCCCAGCATAAGTTACAGTGCTACAGAAAGGCTCCTTTTGCCATTGTCCCTCTTGTGGGCTATGAACCTCTTCTTACTCTCACAAAGTGAGCTTTGTCATCCTCAATTGATGTGGAAATCCCCACATCCTCCAAAGTATTTTCACTCTCCTCTGATCTATTCCCATCATTCCTGAAAGGAGCACTGAATGTGCTCTGTGGAGCTATCCTCTGCTCAGAGAATCACCTGTTCTCAGTCCAGAGCCTTCTCTCAGCTATGAACAGGTATCCATAATTTCCCTTGGATGCTCTGATATGAACATTGAGATCCCCTCCTGAGCAGACTATGGATTCAAACATAACAGATTCTAGACTGAACAAGTTAAATCTGTTCCAATTGTTGATGGCTCTGTTTTTTTCTGTGCCAAGGAAGTCCCAAAACAGTTCTTGGATCTCTTTGTGATTCTTCCTTTTGAAGCTGAATTTCTTCTCTGAACCTCACCAGTCCGGAGTCAGTGTGCTTTGGTATCTTTCCAAAGTTCTCTGGAAAGAGAACTGAGAATGCATTGAGAGAATCCATTGAATAGGTTGGTTACTCTACCACAAAGAGGAAGGGAGATAAGTGTTCCTGCTCCCTGCCTGGGGGTAATCAGAAATCTCCAATTTGAGAAACGATGCCTCCTTTGAGCTTGAGTCTCAGAAAGGTCACATATCTTAGTGCCTTCCAGTTGCTTGCACAATGGCCCAGATCAGTGAATACATTTTCAAGGCAGAAAGCAGTGAAGTGGTTAGTGGTCTTGGTCAGGAAGGGATGATGTGAGCTGAATTGACAGTGAAATCCTGAACACAACAGGTAGGTCCTCTCTGAGCAAGAACCAAGCAGAAAGCACTATGGAAATAGCAGTGGGCTTGGAGTTGTGCCTCCATCTGTCACAGACTGAGGACCCAGGACACATTTGAGGTCCCTTATAACGTGCAGAAGTTACCCACACTCAGGTTTCACCTAAGGATGAAAGGATTCTGTAATCCAAAGCAGCAACTCTCACTTTCCACTAGTGAAGAGGGGAGAGAAGGAGAATATTAATGAAGTTGGTATTTGTGCTCTTGATAAAAACATTAAGTTGTGCTGCTTTATGTTTTCAGATTAATGAAGGCTATGTCCCAGTGAATGTTTAAGATGGAAATCCTCAACCCCAAGTGAGAGTTGATGAGACTTGTTCAGAAGCCAGGTCACAGGTACCTGGGGCCTCTTTAGGAACACAGCCTGATGTCCTTCCCATCTTGCTTGAGGAAGCCTCCTGCCATTTGAGCCACTCCACTCAGAACATCCAGGGGCCCTCAGATATATTCATCAGCTTCCCTCTAGAGAGAAGAGCAGGGTAGCCTTTCCTTCCTGCCATATCTAGTCTGTTCCACTCTAACTTTCTGTCTGTTCAATTGGGTACCTAACAGCAGCTCTTAATTTGAACTTCACAGATCCCTGGAGGCTGCATGGATGGACTTCAGGAAACCTTGAAACCTGGGGCCATACCTTGCATCAATACCTTAAACCTGGATGCCAATTACCCACAGCTTTTCCTACGTATTGATTCTCTCTGTCACTCTGTTCAAATTCCTTTCTTCAAATTTCTTCTCTACACAATCTCAGGCCTTCTCCAACCAGTCAAGTAACCTCCAGGAATCCCAACATAGGTATCTGAGTAGAGATATACAAAGAGCTACTTGCCTTTGAACAATAGATAGGGCTGAATAATCTGGTAGGAGTCACATATGCTTCTAGATATTATCTATTTTCCTAGGAATTTTTGCTTTGTGTGAGAATTCTTTCTCCATGATAACATAAGCCTGACTTGGTCAATCCAAAAGATTGCAGAGTCTGGGTAATTATCACTGACTGATGAGACCTTAGGAAATGTGAATAGGTGTAGCACCCCAAAACTAAACAGGACAAGAAAAGAAAAAAAATCTCTGAATCCAAAGTTATTTCTATTTTACAATGTTGATCTTTGGATGTTAGAGATAGTGAAAATAAAAGGCAGACCAGGGAGGAAAACCACAGAACTGTAGAAGAAATTTCTTCAACTCTGAAGCCCTATACATAAGCTCTGATAACCTCAATTCTAAATAGTTCAGTGTTTGGGCTAAGCTCCCTCTTCTATAAAGGACCCACTGTGTCAGGCAGGAAAAGTTAAATTTTATCAATAAATGTTTGTTGAATTGAACTGCACATGAAAAGTACACCTTGCAATTCTGTAGCTTCTTTGGACTCAGATTTACTGCAAGAAGGAAATGTTCCAGCAACTTGTCCTATTTGCTTTGGAGCCTTTGGAACCATAGTTCCGGTTTTTAACATTTGTTAAGCAAGTGGGACTGATAAATTTGTTAAAACATTCAACTATTAACAGGGAAAAACCTATGCAAGAAGTGATACCTTATCAGCATTGCCAATTCGTTGCCCCCGCTGTTCTGCAGTTGTGACAAAGGCTGAGGGGTTGGATTTTCCTGAATGGAGGGGAGATGGCTGGATAGAGGCATTTTACTGCAGAGTAAGAAACAATCCATAGCATAGCACTTGGAAACCCATGGAGGAATAATAATCAACGTGCCCTGAGGAATGACATTCTCTATGTTAAATCCTAAAAAAAGAAACACCTATTTACTAAAAATCAGTGACTTAATGCCAAAGTAAAATCTCCTTGCCTTGTAGAAATATATTGAATATTTTGCATTCCCCGTACAATGGTCGTAGCCTTGTGTTTCTGACTTTTTTTCTCCACTCAGTCATACTGGTCAAACATGCCCCTGTTAACAAACCTTACACAGCTGTCAAGAATATGTTCCTGGATTTGTTTTGGAAATTATTGTATTCACACATGTAATCCCTCCCCCCTTTTAAAGATAAAAGAGTTGGTGGGGGATAAGGACAGGGAAATAAGGGAAAATAATTATTCTCAGTGAATAAGTTACACTCCAGACACCACTTTCTAAGGCTGAAGCACAGTGTCTGCAAAAAGCCCACAGAAAACAATGTCACCTTGTTGAGAGTGGAGGACTGTTCGAAGAGACATTGTTGTTAAGCTCTATGGGCCATAACGTAGTTTCTTCTTCCTGTAAGGAATTGGGGACATCTTAAAGCCACCTACAGTAAGTGTCCTTATGGCACAGGACCTTTATAAAGACTGACTATGAGAGTGAGCACATCTCAATAAGGAGGAAAGAAACCTTTCTGGACTGAATGTTTCCCCCAAAATTCATATCTTAAAGCCCTAGACCTCAATGTGATGGTATTTGGAGGCAGTGCCCTTGATTATGTTTAGATTAGGTTCCTTATAAGAATCAATCTCTCTCTCTCTCTCTCTTTCTCTCTCTCTCTCTCTCTCTCTCTCTCTCTCTCTCTCTCTCCACACACACACATATTTACACCACAGAAAGGCCACAGGAGCACACAGTGAAGAAGTGGCTATCTACCCGGGCATGGTGGCACATGCCTGTAATCCCAGCAGCTTAGGAGGCTGAGGCAGGAGGATCAGGAGTTCAAAGCCAGTCTCAGCCATGGCAACCCAGTGAGACCCTGTCTCTAAATAAAATGCAAAACAGGGCTGGGGATATGGCTCAGTGGTTGAGTGCTCCTGAGTTCAATTCCTGGCACCTCACCCCCTGCAAAAAAAGAAAAAAGAAAAGAAAGTGGCTAACTGTAAGCCAGAAGTTACAAGCACCTTGATCTTGAACTTGCAGCCTTTAAAACTCTAAGAAATAAATAGTTAAGCAGCCCAGTCTGTGGTGTTTTGTTATAGTAACTTGAGTTGACCAAGACTGAAACTCCATGGTAAGCTTACACATTTTCACAAAAACCTGTTTTTGAGCCATAGGTAATGTTGAAGCTACTCTTAACAACTGCAGCCAGGCCTCAGTGGGAAAGGGCAACCAGCTACAACATAAACCTGTAGTGGGTAGAACTCCTCTCCTTACCTGAGGCCTCTCGACCTTCTTTCCTTTGGTCCTTCCATACCACTCCCCACCCCCACTGTCCTCTTGTATGTCTTTTCTTCAAATGGAGATCTTGGTCTCCCTTATCTCAACATCACCATGCACCCAGTTCCCTAGGCCAGAAACCACTGAGTCATTTTTAACTCTTCTCTTTCTTTATCCCTCACATGCAAGCCATGTGAGTTCAGGTCCTCTGAGAAGCAGACATGGAGATTAACTGTGCAAGAACTTTATTAGAGGAAATGCCTGTGGTGAAAATAGGAAAGAAGCTGTGTGAGGCTAGGACAGTGTTCAGATCACAATGGAAGTCTTAAAGAATCTCGGGGGAAATCCTGAGCTGCCTTACCTTTTCCAAGGCTGTCCTTGTCTAAGGAAGGGTGAGCCAAGTCATCAAGCAGTCCTCAAGCCAAGCTCAAGTCTTCAGAGGAGACCTGCACCTCCCAGGAATGGGTCCACCTCAGTATTCTTGCCACACAGCTCCCTGGCTGGGAGCAGCCTGTGGGAGGCATGTTATCAGCACAAACTCAGAGCCGTTTCATAGGCAGCAGCTGGGGCTTTGGGTCAGTCATGCTCTCTAGCGGGAGGCCTATTGGACACATTCTCATGGCTGCCACATTGCATGCCCAGGGCTGCACTGATGTACTTCCCCACAGAAGCTCGAGGAACAGTGATTCTGTGATTCCCACTGGCCTTTTTTTCTGAGGGGACACTAACAAGAAGGGATGAGTGGATGAACCACAGCAGCCCTCCTCTCTATAGTTGACCTCAGGGCTCCAACTCATTCTCTGCCTCCTCCAGTATCCATTCTAAATCTCCTCACCCTACGGGGTCCCGCTAACAGGTGTTGGCAGCTTAGGCGATTGTGCTACTCACTTCCTTGAGGTGCCTGAATGCTTGACAGTTGCACCTTTCTCATTCAGGGTTGCTGCACATCTTTGTTCACACCAGGAGATGCCAAAATGGATATCCTAGGTTCCATACATATTCCTTTTTATTGCTATTATGGGAAAACAGCCTCTTACCTCCTCCTGCTGATCAACATTAATCACTTCCACTAACGTAACTGCTCTATCTACTTGCTGTTCCACAAGCACAAGAAACCAAACATGCCCTGAAGTTGTTTGTAATTCATTGGGACTCTTGCAGAATCATCTGGAAAGAGTTTCCTCTATTTGGGACTAGAACTTCCAACAGTGAAGAGCTCAGATTTGCTAGGACAAGAAGCACAAAATCCCCCAATAAATGAGTGGGGCAGCTCCAATTTATAGCCCCTTGATTCCTGGATCCTTCTTATCAGGAACAGAGCATTAAATACAGATAGCTGAACTGACATATGTTGTGTCCTGAAGGATGGCATCCCATTCTTTCAGAGAGTTTCCTCCAACCTAATGCTTAACTTTACCTTTATAAAGCCTTTACAGAAAGTTGCTCTGTGTGGTGTGATTTGTGATACAACCAGCAGATTCCGTGGTTATGGGCCCACTCCTGTACCTCCACCACTGTAAAGTGATGGGCAAATGCGTTGGAATCAGTAGAGTGAGCAAGGAAGATCTGCCCTCACCAATGAGGTGGGCATCATCCTCTCTGCCGAGGGCCTGAAGAAGGGTAAAACATATGACAGGATGGAACATATTCTCAGAAGAAATGAAGAAAAAGGAAGAAGAGGAAGGGAAGGAGAAGGAGATTCAAGAAATGAGCATCAGCAGCAACTGGGGGGGGGGAATTTGAAGAATTTTAAAAGATTTAGGAGGACATAAGGCAAATATCTGTGAAAACAATAGTCTAAGACAAGTACGTGCTGTGACACAGGTACAGATTTTTATATTGAGAGATCACAGCAGGGTTTAGGGGAAATGGCAACAGCAGCAGTATGATTTTTTAATCTCTTCAAATTGTCATATAAAAACAGACTGAACCACTCTATTGAAGTCAAAATCCAACAAGCAATATTTTTGACAAAACTAGGGGACAAAATATTCCCATAAGTCCTAAAATACAAGTAGGTGGCAACATACCACCAATACCCCCAAGAACTCCATGATAATAGTATACTGGAATGAGAAGAGAGAGGTGACCAGATGTTGGAGAGAGAAGTCAGGAGCTATTCCTGGGAAAGGTAATGGGAGAGGAGCTGGGAAGACAAAGGGCCCATAGTGTATTCTGAAGGGGCTGGAATACCCTGAACCTCATCGAATTCTGAAAATTGAATAACCAGGCCTCCTCCCCAAAACAGAGCCCCAGGCCAAATAGAAATGGATAGGAACAGAACCAAACTGTACTGGCTAGGGAATTTCATTCCAGAAAGAGAGAGTAGAGACCAGGTACTTTTATTTTTTTATTTTTATTTTTTATTTTTTTTGGAACTAGGGATTGAACTCAGAGACACTCGGCCACTGAGCCACATCCCCAGTCCTACTTTGTATTTTATTTAGAGACAGGGTCTCACTGAGTTACTAAGGGCCTCGCTAAGTTGCTGAGGCTGGCTTTGAACTCGCAATCCTCCTGACTCAGCCTCCCAAGTCGCTTGGATTACAGGCGTGCGCCACCACGCCCAGCTGAGACCAGGTACTTTTTCACCTGAAACAAATATTTGTTCTGATTCTGTTATTTTATTTTATAATTTCAGTTTATAAAAAGACATAAACATCCAGTGATTAAAAACTCCTCAAACGTAAAATCAGAGGGCTGAGGTTGTAGCTCAGTGGCAGAGCACTTGCCTAGCCTATATGAGGCACTGGATTTGATTCTCTGATTCTCAGCACCACATACAAATAAGTAAAATAAAGGTCCATTGACAACTAAAAAAAAAATTTTTGTTTTTAAAATGGAGTAAATCAGAGACTGTGAAAGAGTACAATTTTGCTGTGTGTGGTGGTGCATGACTATAGTCCCAAATTCTGGAGAGGCAAATAGGAGGGTCACTTGAGCTCACAAGTTCCAACCAAGCCTGGTCAACATCATGAGATGCACAATTAAAAAAAAAAAGTGAAATTTACATTCTCTTTTATAAGATATTATAAACCAATAAGAAACTAAACTTTAGTCCAATAGAAAACTAGGCAAAAATTATGACCTTATCAAAATTATAAATCCACATAGCCTGTGACCAGCAATTCTATTACCAGAAATTTATCCTAGAAACCTACTTATGCATGAGTGAAATTATGTATATATGTATCTAACATACATACATATGTTCCTTATCATTTATTTTTGTTATCAAAGGATTAGAAACAACCTAACCTCCATCACTAAGGACTAGTTTAATAGGTTAAGACACACCCATATAATGGAATAAGGTGCATCTGTAAAAATCAAGGAAAACTTTTATGTATGGACATGGAATCATCTCCAAGACATATTGTTAAGAGAGAAAAAAACAATGTAAAGAAAAGAATGTAATGCTATCTTCCTTAAAAGGGAGCAGAAAAAGAGAAAACGAAGTTGGTTGATTCTCAAAGAGGAACTGGGAGACTAGGAGACAGAAGTGAGAAATTTTTATGGTACATACCCTGCACTTCCAGAATTCTGAATTGTATGAATATATAAGCAAAATTTTAAAATAAAATTTAAATTGAGTATTCCAATAATGACTGATGAATACAAACTTACAAAGAGAGTTCAGAGATTTGATAACAACTTTTAATGAAAATTCAGGAAATCACAGAACTTTCCCATTTTGGATTCAACAAGTCAATTGATAGAGAAGCCCAAATTGGGCAATGGGAAGGCACTGAAATACTTTGGAATCCTTTGATAATCTCCCCCAACCTTTCTTCTCTACACTTTAAATATTAATAAAGATAGTGGTTACATCAATATTTCAGTGTTCTTTCTTAAACCAATACTTTTATATACTTTTAAGATTTTGTTTTGAATCTTTGTAATTTCATTTCTATAATTTATATTAATATGTTAGCATTCCACATGCACAAGGCCCTCGATTCAATTCCCAATACCAAAAAAAAAAAAAAAAATAACATTCCAGATTTGTTAAGTTACCAGAATGAGTCAGTGTTTTCTCCTAGATGGTGTTGGGTAATTGGTAGTAATTTGGCAAGAATTGACACTTTTTACATTGTTAAGCTACTGAATTCAGAATTATGGACTATTTTCTAATTTATATAAAAGTAATTTCCTTTAAGACAATTTAAATTTTTTGTTTATTAGAGTCTTGCACATTTTTGATCTGTTAATTTCCAGAAGTGCCATAATCATTGTCACTTTGTCATTCTCTGCCATCCTTTCTTACTAGTTCCTGCTGTTGTAGAAAAGTGTTATTAACTTATAAAGTTATCTTTGTTTTGGCAAACTTGTTGACATTTTTATTCATAGGAATCTTAGTTTTGGTCCTTTCTATATAGAAGTTCTGCAAATAGTGATATTTCTCTTACTTCCTTTTTTAAAATTATAGCTTTAATTAAGACCTCCAATTAGTATTATATGAAACAATACTTGTGAATCGAATGCCCTTTGATTTTCCCTTATAGTATTATATTTCTCTGATTTGTCACATTATTATAGTTGGAATTTCATAATTAACCATGTGATTATTTTGTTAACATTAATTTCCCTCAATGTACTGCAAGTCCCAAGAAGTCAGGAATAACTTAGTTTTTCACATCATTGTATCTGTGGTAAAGTGCCTGGGACATACTCAACAAATATTTCTTGAATGAATAAATGAGGGAGCTAGAGCAACAAGGAAGAATAGAAGGAAATCATAATAGGTGAGGGCCTTAATTTTCTTATCTTGCTTTTTTTTCTCTCTAATCCAATGACAAGGTCATTAGCACTCATGAACATATGTATGAGTTGGAGTATTTTGAATATGAACATCAAAACTTGGAATAGGTAAATTAAACAAAAGATGAATTTACTAGCAAAAGATAAGGAGATGTGAGTTGAAGACTAAGATGAAAGGAAATCTGGAAACAGAGCTAAGAAAAGAGCAATTCTAAAGGTGTAGAATAGATAGTAAAACTATTCAATAGTTTTGTGGGGGTACTGCCTCTGAAACTAATGAGCACCAACCATTTTCATCTTTTTCTCTCTCTGATTAATATACAAGGAACGGAGCATCCAACTGGTACAACTTGGGTCACATGACTGCCCATGGACAGGTAAGAACTGGCCACCAGTGCGGTAGAGGTAATTTTCACACACACACACACACACAATAAATGATGATGATGATGATGATGATGATGATGATGATGATGATGATAGAAGAAGAAGAGGAGGAGGAGAAGGAGGAGGAGGAGGAGGAGGAAGAAGAAGTCATCCTAGCAGAAAAAGACATGGAGACTTGTCATGGGCCCAAAACCAATGACCTCTGCAACTTCTTAGTTTTGGGTTTCCACCACTTAAAAAGTTCACCATAGATATTACCATTTCAAATATAGTATAAACTGGAAATGAGTGAATGGTTCAGAAAGGGACCAAGATACTTCTTGAGTATAATTTTATATAATATAGTTTTGACTTTGAAACATGTAAATGTGTTACATATTCAAACCATAAAAAAAAAAAGCAAGACAAGGAGGTGAAATCTTCTTTCTTACACAGAAAATATACACTCCTCTGAACCTTGCTTTTTCACTTAATATGACTTAGCACTCACTCTATATCAGTTCATGGGACTCTCCCACATATATATATATGGAGTATAACATCTCATTCTTCTGGTTGTATATGACGTAAAGTGTACAATTCAATGGTTATTAGTATATTCACAGAGTTGTGTAACCATCACCATATTCTAAATTTAAAACATTTCATCACTCCATAAAGAAACCTTGTATCAATTAGCAATCACTCCTTCTTATCTCCCTTTTCCTTCCCCAGCCCTAAGTAACCAATAATCTACTTTCTTTCTCAATGAATTTGCTTATTTTGAACATTTCACATAAGTGGAATTATATAACATGGATGGGTTGGTATGCGTGTGTGCACCCCAGACTCCTTTCATTAAGCATGTTTTCAAAGTTCTTCCACATTGTAGTATGTATTCACTCTTCTTTCCTGTTTAATGGAATGAATAGCAGCCTATTGAATGGATATACCACATAATATTTACCTATCAGGAGACATTCAAGATGGTGAATTAGAAGAAGTCTGCATTTTGAGTTCTGTGGCTTGGGATTCAAGCAGTGGGAGTTCTCAGAGAGAGAGTCAGGGAATCTACTGGGCTGTAGACATTCACAGGGTAGAAACACTGCTGCTGAGCTAAGCCCAACCAAGACACAGAGAAATTTGCTCCACATGCAAATTCTCCAGGCTCAATTTTCAATGATGCATTAATATATAAAATAAATGAGACAATAATTTCAACTAAGGAAAAAGCCCCTTGTGGGAACAGCTAGGTCTTACAACAGATCCCATTCTTGAACATCCACTCCCTGAAAACAGAACACTAACACAAAGATTGGGGGGTACCACACCTTTGAGGGTCTCAACCTAGGTCACTCCTCTATCCCATTAGAATATACAGAGTAGTTAAGTGAAAAAGAGTAATCATAGAGGGTGTATCCCACATGCTCTGTTGTACACAATGCAGTTTCCAGATCTAAAAGGAGGACTCCATGCTTTTGACACCTACGGTAAAAGTGGAATCCTCAAGTTCTAGCACAAGAGACAGTGTTTCAAAATACAGTAATCATCACCAGAGAACTAGCATGGAAACTATCCTACAAAACCTATTTGGGGATGTATTTAAAAATTCACAAGGAAATGATATCCCAGAACATTTTGGCAAGAGAAGGCTGTGCTGTAAAATAGCCCACACATGAGTAGAAGAGAAATCCACAACAAATGCATAAAACTGAACACAAGAATGCAAGAAATACAAAAAAATAAGGTAACACGATACCTCCCAAAATTTATAATTCACCAGTAACTTACTCCAAAGATAATGAAGTGGATGAAATACCAGATGAAGAAAAAAGTATGATTATTTTAAAATCAATTAATTCCAAGAGAGCATAGAAAAACAACAGAATGAATTCAGAAAGTCAGCATAGAATATGAATTTTAAATTCAATAAGGAGATACAAAAAGATCCAAACAAAAATCTTATCAATGAAAGACACAATAAGTCAAATAAAATATTCAATTGAAAGTCTATCACAGTTGACCACACTGAAGACAGAACAAGAACTCAGGAACAACATTAGCCAAAATTTAAAAATCACTAGAATTGAAGAGGGTTGTGAGGTTCAGGCTAATGGTATGGATAACCTCTTCAGGGAAATAATAACAGAAAAATTTCAAAACTTTGAGAATGGATAGACATCTAGTCACAGGAGGAATGCAGAATCAAAAATAGACAAATTCAAAAAAGAATCTCTCCATGATGCATTGTTATTAAAATACCTACCATACAGAAAAAGGATTAAATTTTAAAAGCCTCAAGAGAAAAACATCAGATCACACCTAAAGGCAGTCACAATTACTTCCAATTTATTAGCACAAACTCTAAAATCCAGGAAGCTTTGGAATGATGTGTTCCAAGCCCTGAAAGCAAATAACAAAATAACTGTTAATAAAGATTGTTGTATCCAGCAAAACTACCCTTTGGAATAGAAGCAAAAATAAAAACCATCTAAAATAAGCAGTTATGACTTTTAAGCCAGCACTACAGAAAATAGTTAAAGAAATAGTACACATAGAAGAACTCAAAAACAAACCTGAGCTCACAAATAGACAAATATCATTTGAAGAGTAGGTAAACAAATGACAAACAGGACCAACTTAACCATTATACATAAATCAAAATGTCAGAAATTAATAAACATCTCTTTATAATGCCATTGAACGTAAACAGTCTCAACTCTCCAAGCAAAAGGCATAGGCTGGCCGAATGGACTGAAGAACAAGACTGAGGTATGTGTTGCTTTCAAGAGATTCCTTGCAGGCAAAGACAGTCACAGGCAGAAAGTAAAAGGATGGAAATTTATATGCCATGCAAATGGAGCCCCACAACAAGCAGGAGTAGCTACTTTTGTATCCAAGAAAGTAGATGTCAACTCAAAATTAATCAAGAGATAAAGAATGTCACTTTGTACTGGCAAAGGGGACAATTCAACAAGAAGATATAAGAATAATAAATATGCCCCTAATGCTGGAATTTCTAATTACATAAGAATTCAAATTAAAAGCTTATATAGACCTCAGGACAATGATATTGGGAGATTTCAAAACATTTCTCTCACCAACAGATAGGTCATCCAGACATAAACACAGTAAAAATTTTTCAGACCAAAAATATTATAAATCAAAAGGACTTAACAGACATCTATAAACTATTTCATTCAACAACAGCTGAGTTCACTTTCTTTTCAGCTGCTCATAAACTTCTGCATTACATCATTTTTAGGCCACAAAGCAACTCTTAGAAAATACAAAAAGACAAAGTGATATATTTCTTTGCATGTTATCTGATCAAAATGGAATGTAATTAGAAATTAGCACAAAAAAACTCAGAAACTATATAAATACATGGAGATTGAACAATATACTTTTGAATGATGAATGACTAATAGGTGTAATCAGGGGAGAAATTTTAAAATTCTTAGAATAAAACAAGAAGAGCTATACAGCATACCAGAATCTCTGTGACATCATGAAAGTGGTTCTAAGAGAAAGACATAGCTATCAGTGCCTACAGAAGAAAGCCAGAAAGATCCCCAATGAAAAACCTAATGATGCATTTCAAGGTCCTTAAAAAACAAGAAAAAAAAACAATTGTGATGCTAGAAGAAAGAAGTAAGAAAGAAGTAATTAAGATCAGAGCCAAAGTCAATGAAATGGAGAACAAAAAAGTAATACAAAGGATTGATGGAATAGTTAGTTATTTGAAAAAATAAATAAGATCAATAAGTCCTTAGCCAAACTCACCAAAATAAAAAGAGAGAAAATCCAAATTAATAAGATTAGATATAAAAAGAGAAGTCACCACAAACATCACAGAAATTCAAAGGATAACTAAGGGACTATTTTGAAAAATTTGCACTCCAATAAATTGGAAAACCTAGAAAAAAATTGATATGTTTCTAGACACATGTGACCAGCCAACAGTGAAGAGGACATGGAAAACCTAAGTAGACCAATAACTTGCAATGAGATTGAAGTGGTAATAAAAAGCCTTCCAAAAATGAAAAGCCCAAGACCAGATGGATTCTCAGCTGAATTCTAACAGAACTTCAATGAAGAACCAATGACAATGCTCTTCAAATTGTTCCATGAAATAGAAAAGGATGGGACATTTCCAAATTCAATATGTGAAGCCAATATCACACTCATACCAAAAATAGATAATGACACATCAAGGAAAGAAAACTATAGACCAATATCACTGAT
Organism: Glaucomys volans; assembly: GCA_020662805.1. NCBI lineage: Eukaryota > Metazoa > Chordata > Mammalia > Rodentia > Sciuridae > Glaucomys > Glaucomys volans. The sequence continues at coordinate 447,181 of JAJEJO010000417.1, forward strand.
GAACATAGTTGAAAAAAACTTCATATTAGCAAATCATATTCAACAATGTATTATGAAGTTGTACATCATGACCAAGTTGGTTTTATTCCAAGGTTGCAAGTGATTTGACATACAGAAATCAATAAAAGCAATGCACCACATAAATGGAATTAAGGGGAAAATTTGCAGTCATCTCAATTGATTCCTTTGGACAAAATTCAGCACCCATTCATGATAAAAACACTGAAGAAACTAGGGATGGAAGGAATTTACCTTAATATCATCAAGGCTATATATTACAACCCAATGCCAACATCATAGTGAATGGGGGAAAACTGAAAGCATTTCCTTTAAAAACTAGAATAAGAGAAGGATATCCACTCCCACCAAACCTATTAAATATAGTACTAGAAATTCAAACCAGACAATTAGACAAGAGAAGGAAATAAAAGGCATTAAAAATAGAAAATGAAGAAGTCAAATTATCACTATTTGCAGATGATATGATCCTATACTTAAAGATCCAAAAAACTCCACAAGAAGACTACTCAAGATAATAAATTCAGCAAAGTAGCAAGGTTACAAAATCAACATACTAAAATCAGTTGCTATCCTATAAGCCAATCATGAATCTGCTGAGAAAGAAATCAGGAAGACAATCCTCTCACAATAGCCTTTTAAAAAATCCTAGGGAGGATGAAATTATGGAGGTGAAACCAGGGAGGTGAAATTATGTCTACAATGAAAATTATAGAACACTGAAGAAAGAAATTGAAGAAGATTTTAGAAGATGTAAACACCTTCTGTGTTCACAGATAGGTAGAATTCATACTGTTAATATGGCCATATTACCAAAAGCATTACATAGATTAAATTCAATCCCCTATCAAACTACCAATAATATTCTTCATAGAACTAAAATAAAATTCATTTGGCAGAATAAAAGATCCAGAATAGGTAAAGCAATATTGTATCAAAAAAGCAATGCTGGCTGGGCATTACAGGGTCATGCATGCCTGTAATTCCAGTGGCTTGGGAAGCTTAAGCAGGAGGATCACAAGTTCAAAGCCAGCCTCAGTAATTTAGCAAGGCCCTAATCAACTTAGTGAGACCTTGTCTCAAAATAAAAAATAAATAGGGTTGAGGATGTGGCTCAGTGGTGAAGTGGGTTCAATTCCCAGTACCCCAAAAAGCAAAAAAACAATGTTGGAGGCACCACAATACTACAGAGATGTAACAAAAACTGCATGATACTGGCACAAAAGCGACACATAGACCAACAGAACAGGAGAGAAGACAAAGGGACAAACTCACAGAGACACTGTCATTTGATCTTTAACAAAGAGGCCAAAAATATACATTGGAGAAAAGATAGCCTTTTTAATAAATGGTGCTGGGAAAACTGGTTATCCATCTGTAGAAGAATGAGACTAGATCCTTATCTCTTACCTTACACAAAAGAGATCACAAACCTAGGAATTAGACCAGAAACTCTGCAACTCCTAAGAGAAAAAGTAGGACATCACACCAATATGTAGGCACAGGCAATAACTTTCTCAATAGGACCCTTGAAGCTCAGGAAATAAAAAATAAATGGGATGGCATCAAATTAAAAACTTCTGAATAGCAAAACATTCTGTTAAAAATGTGAAGAGAGAAATTACAGAATGGAGGGAATCTTTGCTAGCTACTCTTGACAAAAGATTAATATCCAGAATAAATCAGTAATTTTTTAAAAATACCACCACCAAAAAAATATATATTAAATGTTCAAATGAACTAAACAGACACTTCTCAAAAGAAATACATATGGACAAAAATACATGAAAAATATTCAACAGCATTTTTAGCAATTAGTGAAATGGAAATCAAAACTACAGACTTCATTTCACTCGTTATAATAAAAATAACACTAAATGCTACCAAGGAAGTAGAGAAAAAGGAACTTTTACATTGTTGGCAGGATTATAAATGAGAACAACCACTATAGAAATCAGTATAGAGGTTCCTCAAAAGATTAGACATGGAACCATGGAACAATCCAGGTATGCCATTCCTTAGCATTTATCCTAAGAATTAGTCATCATACTATGGTGATGCATTCATACCCATGTTTATAGCAGCACAATTCACAATAGCCAAACTATGGAACCAGTCTAGGTTTCCATCAATAGATGAATGGATAAGGAAAATGTGACATATATGCCCAATGGAGTTTTATTCAGTTGTAAATAAAAATATATCAATTGCTGGAAAATGGATAGAGCTCAAAAATATTTAAATGAAATAAGAAACTCAGAGGATCAAGCAACATATGAATGCTTTGCCCCATATGTAGAAGCTAGGGAGGAACAAGGAAAAGAAATACGTTGGGGATCTCATGAAGATCAAAGAGATAGTGTACAGTAGAGGAAAGGGACCAGGGAGAGGAAGGAGAAGAGAGAAAGGGAAAATACTGAGGACATGGACCAGATTATATTATTATTGCATGCTTTTATAAATATGTAACAATGAATCCCACCATTATGTATAAAGTATCAATAAAAGGATGGAAAAAATATTTAGCTATCAGTTCATCAGGTGGACATTTGCATTTTTCCTACTCTTTGGCTATCATGAATAATGGTGCTATGAACATTTATGAGTCCCATATTATTTTTAAAAAGGTTTTATATTATTTTTTGGTTTGTCCAATGCTTTTCTTGTTGAACATTTAAATTGTTTCCAGTCTTTTACTATTACACAGAATGCTATAATGAATAATTTTTTGCATATGTGGAGAGTTGTTGAGTTGTGTGTGTGTGTGTGTGTGTGTGTGTGTGTGTGGTTTTGTGGACTGGGTATTGAACCCAGGAGGGCTCAACCACTCACATCACCAGGTCTTTTTCAAAAGTCTAAGACAGTGTTTTGATAAATTGCTAGTCTGGTCTTGAACTTGGGCCTTCCTACCTTAACCTTCTAAGTAACTGGGATTACAGGAGTAAGCTACAGCACCTAGCTCATAGAGATATACCTTAAGGGCCTGGTGTTTTATTTGCCACTCAATGATTATCTACTTTATATACTGAAAATTTATTTATTTATTTTTTTACTGTATTTGGATTTTAGAATATAGTTTCAATGATATTCCTCAGTCCCAGGTTATAAAGAAATGTATCCATGTTTTTCATCTGGTATTTCTTCAAACTTAGAACATTGATCTATTAGGAGTTTACTTATATATATAAAGTATAAACCAAAGTTTCTTTCATTCCAAATTGATAGATAGGTAGACATCCAACACTGTATATTTAAAATGTCATCTTTTTCTGAGTAATTCAAGATGTCATTACTTCTGGTCTTTCTATTCTATTGATGTGATATGTCCATTCACATGCAAACATTACCTTGTTTTAATTATAGAGGTCTTATAATTTCTTTTGATATCTGACCAATGTGCCTCCATTTGTCCCCTGTGCCTTCGCCTTCTCTGCACAAACACTAAAATCCATGTGTCTGTCTACAGAGAAACAAACAAACCATGCACTGGTAAATTGATTTGGATCATGTTAAAATGATTTGCTAATTTAGCATGATGTCTTTAGAATTTGGAGCCTATCTGTCCAAGAACAGAAGATGTTTTTCCATAGTTAACTTTTGTATTTTTCAAGTGGGTTCAAAGGCTTTCTCCAGCATAGCTTTTGCACATGTATTGTTAAGTATTTTTTGTTGGGTTTTTCAAGGTAGTGGAATAGAGGAAGTCACTTTCCTGACTCTTTCATGGTATAAAACAAGAAAGCAGATCGGAAGCTTCTCAGCAAGTTTGGTGGGGGATAAAGGCGGACTTTACTGGGAATTAATACTGGACATTCAAAACAGATCAGGGACTCAGGAAGTTGGATATAATAAAATAAGAAAGAAATCCCTAAAACCACTCCTGCTGCTGCTACCACCAGTAGGACCAGCCAGAGAGGCACCCCCATGCGCAAAATGGAGGGATAAGGGAATTAAAGGAACCCACATTTTTCAGAGGCCTGTGGCATGTCTGGGTATGGGGAGATCAGAGATCAAGACACTGCTGGACTAATATGAAAGGTGGCTACACAGTATATTTACATGGGAAGGAAGTTGGATCTCTCCTAGTTGTCCATGGAGGACAGAGGAAGGAGGCATTTTGCAGCTGCAGCACAGAGGCTAGAAGCTGGGGGAGCTGATTCCTGGCAAACCAAAGCTGGGCCTAAAATGTATACCACATGACATAGGGTGCCTAAGTGACCAGAAGAAAACCAAACATGGGGAGGGGTTTACACAGGAGAATATAGGTCATGAAAACCCACCTGGTGCCCCCACTTCCCCTTGACTCTAGTGGCTTGCAGGACTGGCTGAGTGAGACATCCCCAGCTGGGAATTTGAAAGGGCAGAGGTGGGAGTCGATTGAGTTTGGAGACTGAATCCAAGAGACCAGGAAACATGGGATCCATGAGTGATGGAGGGGACTAAGAATTGGCTCCTCTGCCACACAAGTGGAACCCAAGAGAAATCTCTGGGGTACAGTCTCCCAGCAGGGACCAGCAACAGCTGGGCCCTGGAGGTGCACTGATTTAAAAGTTTTAGACTAATTGCTATTCAATGAAAAACGTGGAGCTTACCTAAACCTAAACCCTCCAGGATCTCTGCCTATGGGATCTCCTTGCACATTCCAATGACTACCCTGAAGGTGGAGCAGATATCACACTCCAGGCCACCCCACCTAACACTGCTGAGAAGGGAAACCAAGAATTTTTTTTAACTCCCATGGAAACAATTCTTTAACTCTTCATGGAGATCTTTTTTTCTTTTGTCTTTTCTCTGTTTAATTGTGACCTAAATGGTTAATGGACACTTATACATACACACATTTGTTCCTTTTTCTGATTTATAGTAATTTTGAAGGCAGTTATTTTTCATGAATCACTATTTTGAGGACTTATATGTTTGGTTAGTATATTTTGGGTTTGTTTTGTATTCTTTTATTTTTTTAATTTTTAATTTTGTATTTTGTTCTCTCACTTATGTTTCCCTTGATTCTCTTTCTCACTTTTCTTCTGCTAGCAGCCAAACTTTATTGTTCTTTCACTCTTCCTATAATTTTTTACTTCTAATTTCTCTCTTCCTCCCTCAGAATAATCACATCCTTCATCATTTCTGTTCTCTCCTTATCCACCATTTGAAATTGTAAACCCTTTTGAACACTTATTGGTTTTACTGTGGGCAATAACTGATCACATAATTTCTGTTTATTGGGACAAATAACATTGTAGATATCACAGCAAAAATTATTGGTTTAATCCTATGTATTGTTTGCATTGGTTGTGGTTATTATTTGTCTCCCCTTAAATACTGAGGTACAGGAAACCTTCAGGGACACTGTCAGTCCACAAGGTAGAAACTCTACTGCCTTAGATCCATACTGTTAGATGGATAGACACACAACATGAAAAAACAAGGGAACACATTACACCAAACAAACCAAAATACTTCAATAACAGAATCCATCAACACCACTTGGAAAAAAATGTCAGAGAAGGACTTTAGAATGTTCATAGTTAAACTGATTGGTGAAGTAAAAGACGATATAAGGAGTGACATCAGAGAGAAAATACAGGAAGTGAAAGATCACTTCAATAAAGGATAGAGATTCTGGGGGAAAAATCAAGCAGAAATCCTTGAAATGAAGGAATCAATAGGCCAAACTAAAAATTCAATGAAAAGAATCACCAACAGAATAGACCACTTGGAAGACAGAGTTTTCCAAGAGGCAATGAAGACTGTTTTGTTTGAAAACAAAGTCAACTGTGGAGAAAAGACATTGAGACCATGAACAGAACTTGTACTAAATATGGGATAAAATGAAAATTTAAGATTTGTCAGGATGGATGAAGGCTTAGAGATACAAACCAAAGAATGCAGAATATTTTCAATGAAATAATATCAACACAGAGGCTTACAGAAACCCAAATATACAAAATTACAACAGGCACCAAAGCACATTATTATGAAAATGCCTAACATACAGAATAAGGATAGAATTTTTAAAACTATCAGAGAAAAACAAGTCACATTTTGAGGGAAACCAATATAGATTTCAGCTGATTTCTCAATCCAGACCCTCAAAGTTAGGAGGCCTTAGAATAATATATGACAAGCTCTGAAAGAAAATGAATGCTTCCGAAAATACTATATCCAGCAAAATTGAGCTTTAGAATTGAAGATGATATAAAATCCTTCCATAATTAACAAAAGTTAAAAGGATTCACAAATAGAAAGCCTGCACTATAAAACATACTGAATAAAATATTTCATGAAGGAGAAATAAAAAATAAAATTTAAAACCAGCAAAGAGACAAACTACACCAGAATAGTCAATTGCAGGAGAAACTAATTCAAATTAAAATCCAGAAATAAATCAAAATGACAGGAAATAAAAGTAATTTCTCAATAACACTGAATGTAAATAGCCTAAACTCATCAATCAAAAGATGTAGACAGGCAGATTGGGATAAAAACCAAGACCCAATAATATGCTGTCTCCAAGAGACTCACATCATAGGCAAAGACATCCACAGACTGAAGGTGAAAGGTTGGGAAAAAACATTCATTCACATAGATCTCATAAACAAGCAGGAGTTTCTGTCCTCAGATAAAGTGGATGCCAAGTCAACATTAATCAGAAGGGACAAAGAAGGTAATTTCATACTACTAAAGGGAATTATACATCAATAAGACATACATCGATAAGACATCAAATCGTAAATATGTATGCCCCCAACAATGGAGCATCTATGTACATCAAACGAACCCTTCTCAATTTCAAGAATCAAATAGATCACAACACAATAATACTGGATGAGTTTACCATGCCTCTCTCATCTCTGGATAGATCTTCCAAACAACTAAATAAAGAAGCTATAGAACTAAAAAATACAATTAATAATTTAGACTCAACAGACATAAATAGAATATTTCATCCATCAATGACTGAATACACTTCCTTCTCAGCAGCACATGGATCCTTCTCTAAAATAGACCATATCTTTGGCCACAAAGAAATTCTTAGCAAATATGAAAAAAAAGATAATACATTGCATTTGATCAGATTATAATGAAATGAAATTAGAAATCAATGATAAAATAAAAAATGGAAGCTACCCTAACACCTCAGACTGAATATATGCTACTGAAAAACCAAAGGATAGCAGAAGAAATTGTGTGATATAAAAAATATTTAGAGTTAAATGAGAATAGTGGCACAACATATCAAAAATCTTTGGGAGCCAGGGCACGGTGGCGCATGCCTGTAATCCCAGCACTTGGGAGGCTGAGGCAGGAGGATCCCAAGTTCAAAGCCAGCCTCAGCAACTTAGCGAGTCCCTAAGCAACTCAGTGAGACCCTGTCTCTAAATAAAATACAAAATAGGGCTGGGGATGTGGCTCAGTGGTGGAGTGCCCCTGGGTTCAATCCCCAGTACCCCTCCAAAAAAAAAAAAAAATCTTTGGGAGGCTATCAAGGCAGTTCTAAGAAGTAAGTTCATTGCATTGAGCTCATTCATTAAAAGAATAGAAAGTCACAAAATACCCTAATATCACATCTCAGAGCCCTAGATAAAGAAAAACAAATCATTCCCAAAAGCAATGGAAGACAGGAAAGAAGAAGACATATAACCTACCCAAATTGAATCAGGAGGACATAGAAAATTTAAACAGATCAATTTCAAGCAATGAAATAGAAGACACCAGCCATCAAAAGCCTACCAACTAAGAAAAGTCCAGGACCAGACAGATTCTCAGCTGAATTCTACCAGACCTTCAAAGAAGAACTAACACCAATACTTCTCAAATTATTCTATGAAATAGAAAAGAAGGGAACCCTTCCAAACCCATTCTATGAAGCTAGTATCACCCTGATATCAAAACCAAATAAAGACAATTCAAGGAAAGAAAACAAATATCCCTGATGAATATAGATGCAAGAATTCTCAATAAAATACTGGCAAATTGTATACAAGAACAAATTAAAAATGTAGTGCACTGTGATCAAGTGGGGTTCATCCCAGGGATGCAAGGTTGGTTCAACATACAGAAACAAATAAACCTAATTGATCACATGAATAGACTTAAAGATAAGAACCACATGATTATCTCAATAGATAGAGAAAAAGCATTTGATAAAATACAGCATCCATTAATGTTCAAAACACTAGAAAAATCAGATAGTAAGAACATACCTCAACATTTTAACCACTATATATATTAAACCCCAGACCCAATATCATTCTAAACAGAAAAAAATTGAAAGCATTCCCTTTAAAAACTAGAATGAGACAGGGATACCCTCTTTCACCTTTTCTATTCAACATAGTCCTTAAAACTCTAGTCAGAGCAATTAGAAGAAAGAAATTAAAGGGATACAAATAGAAAAAAAAAAAGATTTCAAACTATTCCTATTTGCTGACATCATGATTCTATAATTAGAAGACCTGAAAAGCTCCACCAGAAAACTCCCATATCTCATAAACCAATTCAGCAAAATAGTAGGATATAAAATTAACACCTATAAATCAATTGCATTCCTATACACCAATGATGAGCCAGCTGAAAGAAAAATTAAGAAAACTGTTTTATTCACAATAGCCTCAAAAAAATAAAATAAAATACTTAGGAATCAATCTAACGAAAGAGGTGAAATACCTCTACAATGAAAACTACAGAAACTAAAGGAAGATCTTCCATGTTCTTGGATAGACAGAATTAATATTGTCAAAATGACCATAGTACCAAAAGCGCTGGACAGATTTAATCCAATTCCTATTAAAATTCCAATGACATTTTTCATAGAAATAGAAAAAGCAGTTGCAAAATTCATTTGGAAAAATAAGAGACCTAGAATAGCCAAAGCAATCCTTAGTGAGAAAAGCAAAGCAGGAGGCATCATGATACCAGATCTTAAATTATACTACAGATCTACAGTAACAAAAACAGCATGGTATTGGCATCAAAACAGACATGAAAATTGATGGAATGGAACACAGAGAAACCCACATAAATACAGTTACCTCATACTAGACAAAGATGCCATAAACATACATTGGAGAAAAAATTGTCTCTTCAGCAAATCCATATGTAGCAAAATGATATTTAACCCATATCTCTCACCCTTCATAAAACTCAACTTGAAGTGGATCAAGGACTTAAGCATTAGATCAGAGACCTTGTGCTTATTAGAAGAAAAACTAGGCTCATCTGTCCACCATGCCAGCTCAGGAATGAACTTCCTCAATAAGCCTCCTAAAGCACAAGAAGTAAAATCAAGAATCAATCAACAGGATGGTATCCAACTAAAAAGCTTCTTCACAGCAAAGGAAACAATCAAGAACATGAAGAGAGAGCCTACAGAATGGGAGAATATCTTTGTCATCTGCACCTCAAATAGAGCATTAAACTCCAGAATGTAAAAAGAACTCAAAAGAACCTTAACACCAATAAAACAAATAACTGAATCAATAAGTGGACCAAAGAACTGAACAGACACTTCACTGAAAAGAAATACAGTCAACAAATATATGAAAAATGTTCAACATCTCTAGCAATTATAGAAATGCAAATTCAAACTATACCGAGATTCCATCTCACAATAGTCTGAATGGCAATCATCAAGGATACAAGTAACAATAATTGTTGATAAGGATCTGGGGAGAAAGGTACACTCATGCATTGCTGCTAGGACTGCAAATTGGTGCAACCACTCTGCAAAGCAGTATAGAGATTCCTCAGAAAACTTGGAATGGAATCACCATTTGACCCAGGTATCCCACACTTTTGTATATATCCAAAGGACTTAAAGTCAGAAAACTATAGTGATGCTGCCACATCAGTGTTTATAGTGTTTCAATTCACAATAGCTAAACTATGGAACTAAACTAGGTGTCCTTCAAAAGATGAACAAAAAAAGAAAATGTGATACATCTACACAATGGAATATTATTCAGCCATAAAAAGACTTTATGACTTTTGCCAGTAAATGAATGGATCCAGAGACAATCATTCTAAGCGAAATAAGCCAATCCCCCAAAAAACAAAGGTTGAATATTTTCTCTGATATGCAGATGCTTACATGCAATGGGGGTTGGGACAGAGTAGATTAGACAAAGGTGAATGAAGGGATGGGAGGGGCGATGGGAATGAGACAGTAGAATGAATCGGTCATCACTTTCCTATGTTCATATACATATGGAACATATACCACAAGTGAAACTCCACATTATGTACAAGAATGGGATCCTAATTAGATTAACAGTCCATGTATGTATGTATGTCAAAATATACTCTATTGTCATGTATATCTATAGCATATTAATTTTGTTACTACTTGTCTAAGGTATTGCTTTTCATTGGTTTTGATTTCATGGTTTTCTGAAATATCATCTGCATTTGAATGCCTTGCCCTTTCTAATTCTCTTCATCGTGTTCTTTTATCTGATTGTTTTGTTCTTCTCAAGACAGTGTTAAAACATAATGGAGACAGTGGGTATCCTTCTCTTGTTCTTTGGCTTTCAAAGAAATGTTTAGCTATCCCATTAGGATGCTAGAGTTTGTCTGGATTTCTTCCCACATACAAAATCAGAAATGAACGCCTGAATTTTGTCAAGGGTATTTTCATCCTTTGTGGAGATTATCATTGTTTTTCCTTCACACTATTAACATGTCCATTCTACGAACAGATTTCCTAATATTAAACTCAGCTTTTTATTGGTCAGATCAAATAGACTATTTATTAATTTTTAAAGGACTTTTTCATCAATATTCTCGATTGATTTGTGGCTTTTTTACATAATCTTTTAGATTTGGCATTAATGGTGTATTTGCCTCATAAAAAGAAATTTTAAACCTTTCTTCATTTTTATATTTGGGAACAGCTCATATAACATAAGGAATTATTTGACCTTTTAAACATTTAGTAATTTCCTCCTGAAACCTTCTATACCGGGTGCTTTTTTTTTATGGGGGTATTATCTTAGTTTTCTGTGTCTTCTATGAAGATTTGTTTCTCTCCACTTCTATGGTGAATATCTGTAAACTCCACTTTCCTTGGAATTAATCATCCATTTATCAAATTTATAACATACAGAATAATTTTATTTATTCTGAATATTGTTTCAGTATCCTTGTTTTTTTTTTTTTTTTTTTTTGTATTTGCATTTACTTGCTTTCCTGATTCGGTAAGCTAGAGGATTACTTTTTTTTTTTTTTTAAGAACTAACATTTATTAATTCTAACATCTTTTATATCTAGCTGCCTTTTGCTTTTAAGAATTTCTGGGGGAGTCTAGTCTTCCCAATGCATTAGGCATGTAATAAATTTCGAGTTTTCTTGCTAAAAAATGTTTTCTGGGAAAACCCATTAAATATCAGTATTACCAGGATTAAATCAGTAACTGAGGGATATTTATACTTTTAAATACTTTATGTAAATAAGAAGCAAAACATGGGAATTAAATATTCCCTAGGGTGGGGGTGGCAAAGGAAATAAAGACAAAAGCCCCAAAGCCCTAGACCTTTATCAAATCAAATGCTGACAAGATGGAAGCCAACTGCTACATTATTCTCACAAGTGTTCTCCTGGATTTGGACTACAGGGGAATAATGAGATCCTGGAATAATCTCTCAATCCCAAGATTCTTTATCCGAAGTATACAGTGACACACTCCTTGTGTGGCACAGGTATTATGTTCAGAGATAGTACAGGTGTAGATTTTCCACATGGATCTTCAAAACATACTTTAACACTAGCGATCTGTCATGCAGTATGAAGGGCAGTATTTGTGAACTTAGCCCTTGTTTATAATTAACACTAAGCTGAACTTTATGCCCAAAATGCCATATATAGTTACACAGAAAACAAAGCTAAAAATAAAATATAGTAAGTAAGCATTAATTGGATATTAATTTCAGCAATTAAGTGTAATATTGTTTACCAATGTTCAGTAATAATTTATTTTCTGAAATTTTATCTACCATCTTCAATTTCAGTTTATATTTGATAGACATTAAGAGCTGATCATGGGGAAAAATTATAATCAATGAAAAGCATATATAATTATACAATGACATAACTTTGTAAAACAATATAAATACATATGCCGCAATTTACACACCAAAACAGTTACAGTAATAACTCCTTGAATGCAAAACTCCCTGTATTATTCATCTTAATAGCTCCATCTTACAGAAGAGTACTTGGCACAAAGTACATGTGTATTAACTGTTTGACAGAAAAATGGAAGTGAAAGATATGTCTTCAAAATATGGTAGTCAATCAAGTGAATATATGAAACTTTAATATGTTTATATTTGAAACATACAAATCCTTAAGACAAAGTCAATATCTAACTAAAATTCTCTCATGTAACTTCATTATTACAAAGCCTTGAGTCAAAAATCCAACTCTAAAAATAGTGTCTCAAAAATTACATATCTACAAGTAATACTAAGTAAATTGTCTTATGCTACATCATCATCATCATCTACTGCAGCATAGATTGCTTGATTCCTCCTCTTAATTTTCTTTCTTTGTTCAGGTTCATGTTCATCACTCAGTCTCTTCAATGGCAGTTCAGTTAAATCCTTCTCATTCTCCAACTCCACAGCCTCACCAAGTTTCCCTTCTCTACTAGTTGGTGAATCTGATGTATCATCAGAAGATACAATCATGGAACCCGGCAAGATCCTGACATCAGAGAAGCTTGCAGAAAAGTCAGAAGCTTGATTCAAAGAGGGTTCGATGGATGGTGTGTTCGTGTCACTACGTGCAGTTACAATATTTTCATCTTCTTCCTCCTCTTCATCTAACATTATTTCATCTGGATTGATAGAGGATAGGGCAGATATGTCTGTATTGTATTCACTCCGATCCTCTCCAGAGTCATTACTCTCCACATCACCCTGTTCTTCATATTCACCACACAAATGATGCTCTTCCTTGGCCTTCTGAAGGCTGACATTAATGTCTGTGATGCCAAGCTGGGCACAAAACTCAGTAGTCTGAGGGTTGATCCTATGAACCAGCTGCATTTGTGTCTGTGGCTTGCTAGGATCATAACAAGCAGCTGTCACACTAAAGTTATATGGAACTCTGAGGTCATGATTCAGTTTTTCCAATACTTCCTTCATAGCTTCTTCTGTTGCACTATAATCCCACCTATAAAAGTCAGAATAATAAATTTTTACATTTTATCAATTTTACTCAACAAATGATGAACCTAACTATGAACTCCAAGTACAAGAATAAAAAGTGAAAATCTATCAAATTCCATGTAGTAAAATTATAGCTAAGTTAGCAAAGGACACTTAGAAATAATAAACAGCTCCTAGAAAAAAATCCTTAATTTCAACCTCAAAACAGTTATCATTATTTTAATGTGTGAACCAAATCTTCACTTCATTACTCTGGCTAGAAATCAAGTAGTTGGTGGGGGCGTTTTGCTAATCACTTGCATGTTGATAGGGCTTATATAGTTTTATCCACTTTTTTCACTTACAAATTTATTTGGGTTGATGTTCAAGGGTCTATTTGCTCATCTCCCTTGGATGGAAAACTTGGAGTTTTCTAGACTATAATAGTCAGTCAATCTAGGACTGTTCTTATACTCAATCAACAATTCCCTTGATTAAAAACAAAGGTGGGGCCTCATCGCCAGTGTCTGCTGAAGCCAAAAGCTGCAGTCACCCAGTCAGTCCCAAGTTGGGAACCTCAGGCAAGTGTTGTGTCTGAAAAGATGTGTCAAGTCACTAGGCAAGGAATTGGTAGTAGGTTTGCTAAATTCCCAGACTATAGGAAACACTCTTACCCTGCCCCCCTCCTCCTTTCTATAGACTCAACAAAACAGTTGGGAGAGATAAAATTGTACTCATAAAGGAGAAGAAAGTCCTAAAGAGGTTAGACTTACTTTGTATGCAGGCCATTATTCTCAGGCATATTCCATAGGCTCCCAGTCACGTTAATAAGATCATTAGTAGCCTTGAGAATAGTGAGCCATTCGATGTCATACTCCAAGTAATCGGGAGCATTGGGGTCATGTTCTATTTCTAATACCTACAGGAAGAAATTGATAACTTTAGGTAATATTTATTTCTAGTAGTCTTAAGAATTTATTATTACTTAAGAAACTTAAAAGAGGATTTAAAACAACTTAATTGCAAACCAATCATTTAATTATAAAACATCAATGTGACTTAAATAGCCTCAAAGATTCTCAGAATATGCCAGGGCCTGTGGTGCACACTTGGGATGCTGAGGCTGACAGTTTGAGGCCAACCTGTGCATCTTAGGTAGACCCTGTCTCAAAATTTTAAAAAGACGGGATGAGGGGAAAGTGCTTAGGATGTAGTTCAGTGGTAAAGCACCCCTGGGTTCAATCCCTAGTACCATTAAGAATTCTCTGATTATATAAATTACAAAGAGCACAAATAAATTCCTCTGAAAGGAAAATTTAAAATGTTTACTAGTAGAGTAAAACTATATTGTAAAGCTAATTCATTTTATTTTTACCTGAAGAAAGTCTCTGTGTGGTAAGCATTTGTCCAAGGCTAAAAATTTGGTTGCTTTGGCTGTCTGTCCTTTATCCACGGCCTAGACAATATGAACCATGATTTAAGAAAAAATGTCAAAATATCACAGGTCATTCATATATTGATTAAGACAGAAGAAATAATCTTTATTGCACATGCCACATGCCTGAATTGTGTGTCAAAAGAATGACTTACTTTTCCAAAACAAGTTCTATATCTACTTATGCAAAGGTGAGCAAGGTGCTTAAAGTCTCTGGGACTCACTTTCCTTACAAATTTCAAAGCAAAAACTGATGATGATATTCATATTCAAACAAAAGCTTATAAGACATAAATCAAAGATACGCTACAAAGATAAAAGATAACTGAAGAGTGTGAAGTAAACTGGCAGAACTAAAACTACCAAAGGTAGATGTAATATATCCATAAAATAAAATATTGAGCACTAAAAGAGAATGAAATATTGATACATGCTACATGAGTGACTCAAAAAAACAAACAAGGGGAAAAAACAGATGCTAAAGCCTATTTATTTTAGGATTCATTTATATGAACTGTCTAAAAGAGGCAAATGAATTGGTGGTTGCCTGGAGACTGAGGATGAGAAAAAAGGATTAACTATAGATAGGCATATAGCATCCTTTGGGGCAATGGACAGGTTCTAAAACTTCATTATATGATATCTGCAGAACTCTGGAAATTTACTTAAAATCACTAAATTATGCATTTTAAAGTGTTAATATTTTATATGTAAATTATACTCCAATGAAGCTATTTTTTTCAAAAGTGAACTAACAAAAGGAAACAGGACAGAAACTACAAACACGAATGTCATACTGGAAGCAGTACAAAAATGACTCACTGAAACAAGGGACTTGGAAGTTAAAAAAAAAAAAAACACAAGAAAGTAAGCTATTGTACATCCTGCTGAGGACCAAGGACCAATTCTTTTCTAAGGAGGTACTGAAAAAGGTGGAAGAAGCAGAGATTACAGGCAGATCTTGGCAGTAAAGCAGTTCTGAGGAAAAGCGATTTTTGGTGTTGGTGAAGGGGCTAAAACAGAAAAGCAAAGTCAGAGGAGGCTGAGGAACGAATAAAAAGGGATCAAACATAGCATTAATGAAGAGATGTACATCCTGAGGCTGACAACAGAGGATGGAGTGGGGAAAAAGGAGCACAAAGATGCTTCAATAAAAACCAAGAACCAAGAGTGCTGATCCCTAAGAGGCAGAAGAGAGTAACACAATGTGGAAAAGGAAAGTGACATAAATGGGTGACTTGAATTTTAAATAACTGTGATCACTAAGTGGCAGTGGCCCAAATGAAAGTGGAAGAATTAATCTTTGCCTTTCTCTCAGTGAAATCTGGAGGTAATCTTATATGTTTCTAGTAGTCTAAGAATTTAAGTATTACTTAAGAAATACTATTGTTAGAACATAAGTCCACAAGAGAAGCAGCCTTAGGAATGTTTTCACATGAAACCAACGTTTCAGGAACATTGTGAAAGTGTACTTCTAACACAAAAAAGTGTTTGATGAAGGAAGTTTGGGAAGCACCACACATCAAATTCCACTCTTGAGAAAGGCAATGCCCCTTAGTGCATTAAAGACTCCTGAAAATTCCATATAAGACTTAAAAGCCTAATTATAAGTATTTATTCTCTACTTTTCATCAAACACCATCATCTATGTAAATACCCAAAAAGAACTCAAGGAGTCATCTTAGATTCTTTTCTGTCACCAAACCCTGATGATTCTGTTCCCAAAGTCTCTCTAGAACATGCTTCAGTCTCTGCACTGTCTTAGGCAAAACCCTCTCTTTTGCTATACGAGCCTCCTATACTTCCCATTTCATATGACTCCAATCCACATACAAAACTGCTGCCAAACTAATTGGTCTAAAATGCATGCGGTTTCATTGCTCCCCAACTTTCCACATCAACTTCTGCTTTAAACCCCAACTCTGGAGCCTGGCCCAAAAGGCAGTTAAGATTTTTTTTGTTCCAGTTTCATCTGTCCCTATGCCTCAGCCACAGGGACTAGCTGCAGTTCCCCAAATGCACCATGCTCTCAGACCTCCAGCCTTTGCACAAGTTGGTCCCCCTTATTATAATACCCCTAGAGTCTATTTCTTGTTAGAACTTCCAAGACTCAGCTCAGCCTTTGGAAATCTCTCTCTCTCCAGCTCTGCCACATCCCCATACCATCACAATCTAGTTTAGGCACTCCCATAGCATGTTAGCACTTTGCAACCAAACTTACACTGTTTTGTAATTGCTTGCTTGTCTCCTCCCCACATTTTGTATTGAGCTACTCACCAGAGGTGAATTACCTTTCATTTCTATGTCTAACTACAATTGTGCAAATAGCACCTATTTCATAGATATTCAGTAAGTTTTTTCTAAAGGAAGGAATACATATTTTGATTTCTACCTGATGCTGCATCAAGGCTGCAAATTTCACATGAAGGTGTGCAGAAAACCAGTAAGTAGGTTTTAAGTGCTCTAAAAGCTCCGAAGCAGCGGGACTTCCTAACGTGTTATTTTCCACTTCTTGTCGGAAAAAAGATTTGGTCTTAAGAAGTTGCTTCTTATTTCCATAATGATATATACTTCTTGGCCAGTCATGAGATAAGAATATATCTATAGGCTGCTTCAGCTTTAAAACAGAAAGAAAAAAAGAAAACCCTTAAAAACAAATTAACTAAAAACGATCGCCTCCTCCCTTCTTTCCACCAGCACTCAACCACTCATGCACTTAAATATCTAGAGTTCTGTGTAATTCATTCTAGAGATAG
The DNA here is from genome assembly GCA_020662805.1 of Glaucomys volans. Lineage (NCBI taxonomy): Eukaryota > Metazoa > Chordata > Mammalia > Rodentia > Sciuridae > Glaucomys > Glaucomys volans. The sequence goes on from JAJEJO010000417.1 coordinate 464,538, forward strand.
TTTATTTAGGGAAATAAAAAAAATATGAGGCTCCTCATTCATCTAGGCAAAGGGGAGCAGCTTTTTCTCTGCATCTGAAATTACCCTATTTTCTGTGGTAAAGCAGAGTAGCAAAGACACTTTTGATTAGACTGTCAATCAGCTGAAGTCTGCATCTAAAATATATAATAACCATAGTTCTTTTCTCCTTGGTAAAGAAATGATGATTCTGAAGATCCAGAGATACTACATTTCCTGAACACACTAACGTAACTGATATAGCAAAGATTTACCAGAAGGGAGAATATGGAAGTAGCTCAGCAGTAGAGCACTTCCCTAGCATGCATGATCCCCAGGATCACAGCGGGGGGAGTAAGGGTTGGGGGGAGAATCTAATGGTTCATATAGCATACACAAAACTCTCTGTTTACTACATAAATTAATATTTAGTATATAAAGTGGTCGGCTGGTGTCTTCATGAGGAGGGCACAAAACACATTGCATACTCTACTTATCCCAGCACCTTCAAGTAATCTGAAACTAATTTTTGGAAAACTAAACTAAAACAATCTAAATAACTGGCCAAAACAATGTAAAATGTAAGCCAGACATGACTACCAACTGAAAAATTAGTAAGGACAAGGGACACAGAGAAGGGTAATGACTCTAAACTAGATGTCACAGCTGGGAAATGATACCATTATTTAATTATTATCATGTAAATGTTTAATTTCTTTCTTCAAAATATCTCTTGAGTTCAATATACATCCTTAGAGTTATCCTAAGTATAATATTTTAAGTCAGGAATTAAATGTTTTATAACCTTTACCTACCAAAATAAATTCTTAATCATTAAAAGAAAAAACTGTTCATCTATGAACCTTCTAAAAGCCATTTGAAATCCACATTTCTAACTAGTATACCAATGTAATCAAAACACATTTTGAAACAAAATTATTTTGAATTTCTTTCAATCTGTTATACTTCTGACATACCTGCTTTAATTTATAGACTTCAATATTTCTCACATGATATATACTTCTTATTGTAGATGGGTTGTAAGGTGGGTACTCAAAATGACCTTAAAGGAAAAAGAAATAAGCTTTATTACCAGTTGTCTTCCCAAAACTGGTTTCAATTCACACTCAAATGTGCCACAAGCAGACAGCCTATTTGTGTACATCCATATCAATGGTCCAGAATCATGAAGAGGGGAGGGATAGGGAACAGATTTGTGATTTGACATCTGCACTAAGGATGTAAGTTTTAACTGACAACTCAAGAAATTTGTGAAATCAATATGAATCCAAGCTATTTCTCTAACTTTAAAAATCAAGGTCTAAGTCATTCAAACACAGTGGAACGAGTGGTAACTTGTGGTATATTTACACAATGAAATATTATACATCAGTGAACAGATGAGAGGTACATGTATCAATATGGACTTCAAAAACATGTTAAACAAAGAAAAAAGTTGCAAAAGCTACCAGCAATAAGATACATTTATAGAGTTTAAAACACACTATGTAATACATTGTTTAAAATTCTTATATGGGCAGCAGTAATATACAAGAACAAAGTGAATGATAAATCACCAAACTGAGAACAGCAACCTCCTGACAAGGAGATGGAAGGGAGGAAAGGAGTAAAAACAGAGGATGGGAAAACAATGTGCTATTGTTTTCAACAGTACAGTTCTATCTGTACTGCTTTATATCTTGAAAAATCAAAGTTAAAAATGGCAAATACAAGTCAAACTAGATAGTGGATACACAGATATGATAGTCTTGTCTATATCTTGTGTATAAAACATTTTATAATAAAAAGAATAAAGTCGTTCACAGAAAAAATGGTAATGAATAAGTCAAACTATATATTTTGCTTGTTACTCTGGAGCACGCAAGTTTTAAAACTTAAAAATAATTTCCCAAAAACAGAAATACCTTTTCGATAGTCATGAGATTTAAAGATACCGGAGATTCCACCAATCCTTACACCTCGGTACTTTACCACGCCAGCCAAACCTGAAAAATCATGCAATTAAATAAAGTTACTGTAGACAAATACAATCTCTTTACTAAGAATAAATAAGTTAGAGGACTGGAATTCCACAGAGTCCTAAAATTATTTGATAATAAGTACCATGATGAAGTTACTTTTCTTACATAGTCAATAATATATAAGGTAAGACCAGGGTAAGAAGGCCAAGAAGTAAAGCAGCCAAGAGACTAAGCTCATTCTGGGCGGGATAAATGTAGAATACTAAAAGGGAACTGACATAATTTGGTATTTAACTGAACACAGGGGTGAGGTGGTAGGGGAGACATAAGGAAAAATGTCCTAATAGATTTATATATTACACAACTGCAAGTCAACAGGTTTAAGAACCTGCAGTTTTATACTTCATTTCTGACTGATCATCATCTAACAATTTCACCTTTTTGCAATATTGCAGTTGTCAAAAAATGGTCAATCAGTAATGAGGTAGAGACACTAAATTTCTGAAGTTTTGAATTTATCATTGGAAAACCAGTAAACAGTACTAGGAAAAAAATATACACCTAAACAAAGACTGCAAAGTTTAAAGGAATTAAAACTGAAACAAGTTTCTAATCAAGTCTATAAATCTAAATGCTGATTATAGAAAACAGAAAGGGTTAAAGAAAAATTTTAAATGATATCACAAGGAGTCCAATCGGCCAAATCTAGAATGCAGGAAATGCTACAGAATAAATGTGCTCTTTTATTCAACAAATAAATGGCTTCATGAAAAAAGGGGATGGGAAGAGAAAGAGAGGAGGAACATCATAGTCTAACAGACCTCAGAGTTATGAAAACCAAATGAAATGTGTGGAACTTGTATGGACCCTATTTGAACAAACCAATGGTAAAGCAGACATCTTTGAGATATGCAGAGAGCTCTGAGCATGAGCAAGGCAATAATAATGAATTAGTGTTACTGTAGTTAGGTAAAATAGTGGTCCTAGTTGTAGTGTTTATAAAAACCCTTATATACTTAAGTACATATGAACTTATAAGTATATATTTAAGTATTTACGTATGAAATGATCTAATAGCTGCAATTTGCTCTAAAATATTCCAGTCGTACTCCACAAAAAAGTTTAGAGGCATGAGGGCTGAAAACAAGGATAGCAGAATGATAATGGGTGTTGAAGATGATTAACAAGTACAGAGATCACTATACTAGTCTCTATTTTTGTGTATGTTTAACAATTTCCATTACAAAAAGTCTATGATTTTTAAAAAATTTAATAAGAAGAGTAAGCCTGGCATGGTGGCAAATGTCTGTAATTCCAGCTACTCAGGAAGCTGAGGCAGGAGGACTGCTAGCTCAAGGCCAGGCTAGGCAACTTGGGGAGACCTTGAGTCAAAATAAAAAATAATGGGGTACAGTGGCGCACACCTGTAATCCCAGCACTTGGGAGGCTGAGGCAGGAGGATCCCAAGTTCAAAGCCAGCCTCAGCAACTTAGCGAGGCCCTAAGCAACTCAGTGAGACCCTGTCTCTAAATAAAAAATACAAAATAGGGCTGGGGATGTGGCTCAGTGGTGGAGTGCCCCTGGGTTCAATCTCCAGTACCAAAAAAAATAAATAAATAAAATAAAAAATTAAAAAAATAAAATGCGCTGGGATTTAGTTCAGTGGTAGAGCAGCACTGGCTGGGTTCAATCCCCAGTACAACTACTACTACTACTAATAATAATAATAACAAAAACAATATTAATAACTACAAATAGTGTGGTCTCTGCAGTCTTACTAAATATCTATTAAAACATCAGATGAAGCAAGCATATATTTTTATGACTAACCATTTACGAATTATTTTAACTAAATTTTCATGATTAACTATTTAAATTCACAATATTCCCCAAAACACTATACACCTCAAAATCCTGACAGGCTCTTCCAACCAGCCCATCAAACTAAAAACTTACACCTGAACACATACCTAAATAATAAATGTTTGGTGCCACCCAGCCACCATAGGGTAACTCTTGCAAATGATTTGAGGCTTCATGGTTTCCCCCAATGAAGACTGTAAGAACTGGGGCCTTTTTCTCTCCAGAGTAATACCTAGAACATAAGGGCAAAGTTGTCAATTACCAAAATAGGCATAACAGAAAAGCAAAATAACATTGGAAAGGAAAAAGTTAAGTTCATCATAAAAAGTCCTTTGTAAAGGACCCCAAGCATCCATCCTTGTCCTTAAGAATGAAGAGCGAATTTCAAGCCAGCACACATGCAATGAGGTCAAGAGTTTTGTCGGGTTCCCGGCTATAACTCAAGCTTCTAAAACCTGTACTAGCACATAGCAGGCGTACAGTAAAACTCCTGGATCATTAAATGAACTAATTCCAGAGTCCGAGCAAGTACAAGATATCTAAACCTCTTGGCTTCTTCCTCCAGGTTTCCCCCTCAGGCTGCGATCCCTGTGAAACAGATGAATAGAAAAAAAGGGCAGTGACATTTCCTAAGCGCCAGGTCCCAGAGCGAACAAAGACGGGAACGAAGGGAGACACTAGTCAGGACGGCCGGGGATTCGAACCCAGTCCTGGGTCTCTGTCCACTGCTGGCGGGTCACGCGCTCCGCGCCGCCGGGTCGGAGGCCCGGGCCCCTAACCCCTCACCTGTAGAAGGTCTGCATGTGGCGGTACTTGGGTGGCACAGCCATGCAGCGCAGGTCGGCCTCATTGCGCACCGCCTGGAAGTCGCCACAGCACAGAAGAAGGTCCACGGGCCCCGGGCCACGCCGCTCGGCCAGCGCCAGCGTCTCATAGATCTTGTCCAGCTCGCCGTGGCAGCAGCCGGCCACGGCCACCCGCATCCTGCCGGCTCGGGGCGCTGAGGACCGCCGGCAGCGTCCGAGACCACCCGCGGCCCGGATCCGACTGAGCACAACTCTCAGCCGCGCTCGACTCCCGCCAACAGGAACAGAGCCGCCGCCGCGTTTGACTCCGGTTATAAGACCAGCTTCCGGTTCCCAAATCTCGCGAGAGCGGGATCAGGACGGGCACGACTGACAGCGGGATCCCGGGAGACTTTCAAGTCGAGTTGTGCTTACCCTGTGTTCGCGGGTCCTTGAGTCCCAGCAATCTGACCGATAATAAAATTTAAAACCAGAAGAATCAATAAAATCCTTGAGGTAGGAATTTAGTTCGGTAAAATTAAACCAAGGCAAACAAGCAGGAGCGACTGGCGAATTCCCTAGGACGAAACCTCTCCCAGCAATGACAATTGCTTGATGGTGAATTAGAAATTAAACAAGAGATTTTTAAAGGACATTCAAAAAATAATAGTTTGATGTGAAATTTCAAAACTGAATATTAAAAAATTTCCCCCAAAGAATTTCTAAAATTACGGGGTGTGAAGTTTGCTTTTTGCTACCACATAGTTGTTTGCCTAACTAGGATGCAAGCTCAATTAAAGCCTACCAGTGTCTTGAAAACTTCAGGAGAGAAAAGAACCAACTGGTCAGAGAAGAATGAATGGCCAAGACAGAAACAAGGGAAGCACCTCTTTAAAGCTTAATCAAGAAAATGTAATCTTATCAAGGAAATACGGGAGTGATAAGTCCATCTCTGATCAACTTTATAAACAAAATTCTAGGGAGTGATAAGTCCATCTCTGATCGACTTTATAAACAATATTCTAGGAACAAAGTACCAGAGTTAATTCAGAATGAAGTAGGACAACCAGGCTCAGTGACATACACCTATAATTCCACAGACTGGGGAGGCTGAGGCAGGAGCAGGCAGCCTGTCTCAAAATAAAAACTAAAGTAAGTAATTAAAAAATAAAAGGATGGGGGATGTAGCTCACTGGTATGGTGGCACCAAGTTCAATCCCTAGCACTTCAAAATTAAATAAATAAAACAGGACATGTAAATAGATCGATAGTAGAAGACACTGGGAAAATTATCAAAGATTAAATATGAAGACAGTGCCAGAATGGTTTGAAGCCAATTGCTTGGAAATTTACAGGAAAGATATAATTTTTGTGATATTTAAATTTGATCAATATTTCAATTAATATTTCTGATTAATTTTTAACATTTGATATTCCTTCTGTATAGATGTTTTGTACAATATTGTTAAATTAACTCTTTTTTTTTTTGAGTTGAAGGTTTTACTGTATTGCCCAGGCTGGCCTCAAACTTCTGGGTTCATACTGCCTCAACCTCCCAAATGGCTCAAACTACAGGTGTACATTGTGGAGCCCAGCTTATCTCATTTTTGGTTTACCAGACTTGTTTTCTTCTAGATTTTCTTCTTCATATAAAAAACACTTTTTTTCATCTTACGTATATATTTGATCTACTGTAGTAAGCCTATACCTTTAAAACACCTTTAAAGATATTAATTAGCATTTTAAAACAAAAATTTGCATAATTTATATCAGTGTATCTAAAAAAAAGTTGATCTGGCAAGAACAGACTTATTAAAAGCTAAGACACATATGTAACCTGTAAGGTTTATATTTTTATGACATGTCATGTGACTACTGGAAAAAATGCTGGATTACTAGATTTCATCTCAGCAAAGTTTTCCAATACATATTAGAAAAACTTTGATTTCTAAATCTTTTGAAAGGACACTATTAAAGCAATTCAAATCAGAACATCTAATTAAATAGGAGTTACAAACCAAGGCAATTTTGTAACCTAAATTAACACACTTATCATTGGCTAGTGATGTCTCAAATGGTGCAGCTTCTATAAACATTGATGTGGCTGTGTTACTGTAGTATGCTAATTTTAAGTTCTTTGGGTATAAACCAAGGAGTGGGATAACTGGGTCAAAAGGTGGGTCCATTCCAAGTTTTCGAGGAATTTCCACACTGCTCTCCAGAGTGGCTGTACCAGTTTGCAACTCCACCAGCAATGTGAAAGTGTGCCTTTTCCCCCACATCCATGCCAACATCTGTTATTGTTTAATTCACAATAGCTAGATTGTAGAACCAACCTGTGTATTCCTATGTGGAATATACATACAATGGAATACTACTCAGCCATAAAGAAGAAGAATACTATGGCATTTGCAGATAAATGGATGGAATTGGAGAATATCATGCTAAGTGAAATAAGCCAATCCCCAAAAAGCAAAGGCTTAATGTTTTCCCTGATAAGTGGATTATGATATATAATCAAGTTAGGGTATGGGGCATGAGAAAAGAATGGAGGAACTTTAGATTATGAAGAGGGAAATGAGAGGGATGGGGAGGGGACAGGGGTATGAAAAATGGTGGAATGAGATAGACATCATTGCCCTATGTACATGTGTGATTACATGAATGTTATGAATGTACATCATGCACAACCATAGAAATGAAAAGTTGTGCCCCATTTGTGTACAATGAATCAAAATGAAGTCTGTAAAAAAATTTTTAAAAAAGAACACATGGGCTCATCTGATATATTGTGATTTATCAATGAGATTTGGAATAATAAGGAGAAAATAGGCTCTTCCTTATGCATTTGCTTACTATTTAATAAATGCAGATGTCTAGACACAAAAAAAAAATGATGCAGCTTCTACAAGTTTTTCAATCCCTTCATTTTTGTTGGCAACCTTGTCTGTGTCGGTGGCAGTGGGGTTGTAGGTCCAGGCACCACTAGCTATACTTTTCATGCAGGGACCACAGTACCAGAGCCCCATAGCTCCTCTCTTCTCTTTGGCAGGGAAGGAGTCAGTGTATTTGGTGTGTTGACTGATTTCAATTTTCTTCATTGCTTTCTGGAAGGAGGCAACCCAGTGGCTCCAGGATTTACCTGTGATTCTAACCTACAATTAGCCCTGTTGTGCCTCTTGGCCAGAGAAGAAAAATTGAGATATAACTTACTTAGAGTACATAACTCAAACCTTAAGTGTACAGTCTGGTTAATTTTCACATAGACGATCACCCAAAATACTACCAGCCATGTTAAGGTATATTGATATACATCAGCCTCCTAAAAGATTCCCTTGTGCTTCCTCCCAAGCCCCTTCTCTCAGAAGAAAAGCACCACAGATCTGTCATCATGTATCTGTCACCACAGATCAGCTTGACGGAAAGCACTATTCTGGCCTCTGTCACTACAGATAATTAATTCTGCCCATTTCTTTTACAGAATACTTCCATTTTATTTATTTATGTTGATGTGGTACCTCACATGTACTAGGCAAGCTCTCTGCCACTTAGCTATAGCCCCAGTCCCCCTTCCCATTTTTAAATGTCAGATAATTATTTTTGCATTATTCACTTTTTTTGTGTCTGGCTTCTTTATTCCATGTAATGTCTTGAGATTCATCCATGAATCTCTACTACAAGTAGATAAAGTCATAGTATGTGATTTCCTATTGCTGTATAGTATTCCATTGTATTGAAAATATCACAGTTTATCTATTTCACTGTTGAAGGACAGCTGAAGTGTTTCCAGTTTATGGCTGCTGTGAATAAAGCTGCCATTCACATTCTTGTGAAATCTTCTGGTGACATAGGAACTCATTTCATTGGATTTATGCCCAGGAGTAGAATCTCTGCATGAGGGAGTAGGTATTTGTTTAACTTTAGCAATTAGTGCTATTTCCAAAATGATTGTGCTCATTTATACTTTCTTAATATAAGAGAGTTCTGATTATTCCACATGATCAGCAGCACTTGGTGTTGTCTGCTAAATTTTAGTCATTTTTTTGGTTGGGTAATGGTATCTTCTTATGTTGCCATGGCAATTTTACAACAAAATTTTGACACATCAAACAATTTGAATTTTTGTGACCAATAGTAAACAATAACTTCATGCTATAAGATCTAAAAAATGAATGATTAAAGAAGGAAATAGATTATGAATAAGAATGAAGTGCCTCATGACTCAGTTCCTAATTCTATTCCCAACCCAAACCCCAATTCCAGAGGTCGTACTGGTGAGTCAACAAAGTTGAGAATTTTTACTGATTATTCTAAAATCAGTCAAAAGGAAGTCAAATGAAATAGGACTCCTCATCCCCTTCCCATTATGAATGAGGAGTAACAGGAGGGTTGTTGGAGAAAAGCTGTTATGGTTTGGATGTGAGGTGTCTCCCAAAAGCTCATGTGTAAGACAATGCAAGGAGGTTTAGAGGAGAAATGATTGAGTTATGAGAGTCTTAACCCAGTGGGTGTGAATCAGGGATCACTGGTGGGATTAACTGATTAGTAACTGAAGGTGGATTAAGGTGTGGCTGAAGGAGTGGGTCATTGGGAGCGTGCCTTTTGGGCATGTGTTTTGTATCTGGTAAGCTGACTGTCTGTTTCCCTCTGCTACACTCTTCCACCATGTTGTTGTGCCCCACCTTGAGCCCCAAAGAATGGAGCTGGCCTTATATGGACTGAGATCCCTGAAACCATGAGCCCCTAAAGAAACTTTTCCTCCCCTAAAATTATTCTTGTCTGATCTTTTTATCGTCGTCTTTGTCACCCGCAACAAAGACGCGATCCCTTCAATGTGTATGCAGCTCTTTATCTTGCGCACCCGTTTCTTTCCCGTTTCCTCCCTCTCCCGTTTCCTCCCTCTTCTTCTTCCTCCCTCTTCTTCTTCCTCCCTTTCCCGTCTCAGTGTCTCTGTCTCTGTCCTTATGCGTGCGAGTTTTTCTCTGTCTGTCTCTCTCTCTCTTATACCCTCAGTTGACCAATCACAGAACTTCCACGTGAAGCATACACGGGCAAGCATAGGCAAAGGCTTAAAGCACGAACCAGACACACGTGTGGCCAATTACCGCCAGGCGCCATCTTAGCCGCCCCATAGAATAGTATAGTAAACAGCTCCCAGCATCTTTTAGTCACAGCAGTGATAAAGCTAAAACAAAAATGAATTGAGCAAACAATGAAGATAACTCTTTGACATGTGTGAAGGGCTGCTCACTAAACAGGGCTGCCCTCAAACTATGAGGACCCATAGGGAAAACAAACAAGTTTTACATATGGTGTGAAAGAAGTTCCCTGATTCTATCAGAGCAGAGACAGTGTCTAGAGAGATGCACCTAACAATGAGTAATATGAAAAAGAAACCACATATCAAGTATGGAAACTGCTATAAGGAGCATTACCCAGAATAAAGCTGAACAGAAGTGCTTTTAAAACTTCTTAGGAGCCTGTGGCTCAGTGGCAGGGTACATGCTTAGCAGGTGCAAGGCTCTGGGTTCAATCCTGTTATGGTTTGGGTCTTAAAAGCCCCATATGCTAAAGACTTGCTCAACAGCCTGGTACATTGGGAAGTTGTGGAGCCTTTAAGAGGTGGGGGCCTAGTAGAAATAAGTTGGATCATTAGGGAATGTGCCCTTGAAGGGGATATTGGGACTGTGGTTCCTTCTTCTCTCTCTTTGCTTCCCAACTGCCCTGAGGTGAACAGCTTGCCTGTCATGAACTCTCACCATGATGGACTGCCTCACCACAGGCCCAAAGGGATAGAGTCAAACAACCATTGTCAGAATCCTCTAAAATCATAAGCCAAAATAAACCTTTTCTCCTTTAAATTAATTTCTTAGGCATTTATTTTGTAGAATTTGCCAGGCACAGTTGTACACACCTCTAGTCCCAGGAACTTAGGAGGCTGCAGCAGGAGGCCGGCTTGACCCTGGGAGTTCAGGGTCTAACTGAGCAAATGAGAAGATTCAGTCTCCTTTTAAGGAAAAAAAACCACAAAACTTTCTTAGGCACGCATCAGACATTGATGTCTGAATACAGTTCCAAAAGAAACCAGGTCAGTCTGTTGAGACAGTTGATTCTAGGGCAAGTAAAATACAAAATGAGCCTGAATCATCTTCTTGTGCTTGAAATTAAGGAAGTGCTTAAAGAATTTGGGAACTTCAAAAGGATGCCAGATTGAAAGTGCTTCCACTGGCCAGATTTGGAGCAATTTCAGTATCAAAATGTATATATCATAGTAACAACCCTTAGCTCATTGAATAAAGTAGGAATCTATTACAAATGTTCCTTGACTCATGATGGTTGACCAAAATTTTTTTATTTTACAATGGTGCAAAAGCAATATGCATTCAGTAGACTTGTATTTAATTTAATTTTGTATTTATATCCCTTTCCAGGCTAGCAATATACTGTATGATGACACTCTTGCAGGATGCTGGGCAGCAGCAACAAGCTACAGCTCCCAGTCAGTGAGGCAATCATGAGGGTAGACAAACACAACTTAAGTTACAATAGGTTAGGTGTATTAAATGCACTTTGGATTTAAGGTCTTCTCAATTTACTATAGGTTTATTGAAACAAAACCCCATTATAAAGGAGCATTTTATTTTATACTGGTATAAAGAAAATACAGGGGTGAAAGGATCTCTCTTATTTACACAAGAAGATTTACTGATAAACATACAAGAAAAATTGGAATTAGAAATTACCATGCAGCAATCATTGTCATTCTTATCATCATCGTTTCAGGTAAGAATCTTCAATGATAGCTAAAACTGGGGGGTAAACTTGGAAAGGTAACAGGTTCCTTACATTGTCTTAATGTATCTATTATTTGAGATTACCTACAAAATCTTAAAGTATCTTTCCAAAAGATACTTTATTAAATAGCAAATAGAAAATGTGAAATTTTACGTTAGAGAAATTGCCAGAGGTGATCAAACTTAATTTCACTAGAAACTGACAGATCCACATAATGAGCCCCTAATATGACACAACATCACTTCTTACTCCTGCCAAAAGTGTATAACCAGTCCAAAATAAAATTTATAGGAGGTTATTGGTTTGGACTGAACTTCTGGACTTGACTCAAAAGATCAAAACAAAATGGAGTCACTCATGCTAAAGTTTCATGTCAACAAGCCAAAACTAAGTTGATTAATCTGACCTGACAAGAAACAAGGAGAGTAAAATAGTCAAATCCCCAATTTTAGTTTCCATTTTGAGTCATTTTAGTTTCCTTTAGGATTCAAAGAAATCCCTCTGTTTTAACACTAACAGAGAAAACAGCTTTGACCACCTGCTTTTCATTCTGTTTCTGCTTTCCTCAGCCCTCTTTCTGTCTAGCAAGCACACCTTCTCTCTCAGCCCATCAGAGTACTTACCCTACTTTATAGAATGGAGTGTTGCCCAAGACTAGAATCACACATAAGCTAACTGAGATGTTTTTAAAAAGTTTATTGTAATTTTGTTTTTGACATCTGAATCTAATCTTTTTCCAAGATTAGACAGCAGACAAATTGAAATTGAGATTTTGCAAAATAAGTAGCCCATATTTCAGATGTGTGTATATGCATGTCATATTTCAGATGTGTGTATATGCATGTCATATTTCAGAGGTGTGTATATGCATGTCATATTTCAGAGGTGTGTACATGCATGTCATATTTCAGAGGTGTGTATATGCATGTATACATATATACGTATACTTGTGTATTACAGTCATGAAATACAAGGACGAGAAAGATGAAAAATTAAAGGAAACTAAAGATTCAGGGTAACTGATTGTGGAACCATAAAAGACAATTGGCAAAATCTGGGAAAAGTCTATAAATTAGATGATATTGTATCAGCATTAATTTCCCAATTTTGATCATTTTAGTGCAGTTATATAATTCCTTGTTTTGGGGAAACACTGAAATGTTTAGGGGAAAAAGATGTAATTTCTGCACCTTACTCCAAATTATATATACATATGCTTAAAAGCTAAATATATATGGAACTAGAAGCTAAGAAGGTACATTTCTTGTACTCCCTTGCCAATCAGGGTCTGAATTAGGTTTGACAACCTATTCTGGGTTGTATAAGAATAGAAGATAGAAGAAAGATAAAAACTTCTCTTTTCTTCTGGCTCTGGCAATTATGGTGACAGCAGACAAGTCTGACACTCTATAGTGGCAGCCCAGCACCCCAAGTCCTCAGTGGTGATGAACTCTGGAATGCTCTGGTCTCAAGCAAAACACCCACTCCTGGTTTTCAACATTAGTCCTTCCAATAATTTGTAATGTTTTTTTCCTAAATTACCTAATATGAGCTTGGTTTTTCTATATGATGCACCAGCTAAGATGTCATTCATGTAAAAGGCAACAAGTAGATGTTTTTGAACATGGAAATAATTACAGAGAGACAACACCCATGGGCACTTCTTGGAGAAAAGTGACGTGATATTGAAATCCAGTCAAAATGGAGTCGAATGCAACTAAAGAACTTAGGAAGGAAGAAACACGTTTAAACAACAAATAATTAAAATTATAGCAGATGAAGAGAGAGGAATTATTGTGGAACATTTAAGACACAGTTGTTCAGGAAGACCTTGTGATGACATTGGGCAGAAACTTCATGAAAGAAAGAACTGAGTTGTTGGGATACTTGGGCAAGTCAGTCTCATAAACAAAGTGTTGCAAACATCAGGAGAAGCATTCATACGCTGTGTCTTAAAATCGAACTAGTGATTCTGACACTTACCATTACCTACTGGCACCTAATTCTACAGGAAACCTAGGGAGAGAGCACGTCGGGTGCTAAAACTCTAGGCGGCAGTTGTAACAAGAGGCAAATAATCAAAGATGGCAAAAAGAGTTCTGTGGTGTCTCCAATCTCTCAATCTCAACTGATCAAACATCTTGTATGACATTCTGATTTCGGCAGGATAAAAAGCAGAAAATATCTCTAGTTTAGTGTTTTGATGACTTCTGAATTCTATTTCTGTGTTATAAATGGTGAAAAGATTAGACTTCTTTGCTTAGCTTATTACCTTTGCTTCTGCATTTTGAAACATCCTCCTAAAGTGGTCTCCTTGTGTGAGGAGGATGGGGGAATCTCTCCATTATCTGTGAAATCCAGAAGATGTTATCGCTCTCAGAAAACCAGCTGATTCTGGAGTGTCTCTTTCCCCACCCCTGTCCCCAGAAATACTTGCAGTTCTTGTCTAGTGATGATTTTTGGAGGATCCACCAGTGTTTCCACTACTAAATCCAGAGACGTCATATCTTCATTCTACAATTAGAGAATGTTTCTGGACAAGCCAGGCTCTGTGAGGAGTAACACACAGGGCTCTACCTGGTCCATTCCTGGTTATACTTCAGGTCAGAACTTGGGTACCAGCTCCACCAGAAGGACTTCCGATGACGTTGGTCCTGGTGAAGTTTCCTTTCTATAGTTCCCCTGAATTCCACCTTCTTACTAACATTCTTGTGTGCAGTTATGTCTCTTTAGTTCTTGCCTGAAAAGTCTGTGAGAACAGGGTATATATCAACCTTGTTCATAATTGTATTCTCACTCCTGGGCATGGTGCCTGAGATATAATAGGTATCTAGTATATATGTACATATGAATGTATGTATGTATATGTATGTATGTATCTTATCTATCCTAATGAATGAATTCCCAGGATCCTTGGGTAAATCCTATGGATTTTCAGAATTATTATTTTCAACATGTTACCTTTTCATTAAGAAAAAAATAGTTTTCCTTTTCCAAGGGTCAATCCTAACTCACAAACTGCCTTATTTGTTATGTCACTTTATTGTCCTTTAATCTGGAACAATTTGCTTGTCTTTCATTTGCTTGTCATTTTTGAAAAGTGTTTAAGTATTTTGTAGAATGTCCCTCAGGGTTTATCAGACGCTTCCTTGCTGATCATACACATGCATTTTTAGCAGAAATACTAGATAGAAGTGATGCATACTTCTGAGTGCACATCATGGTGTCCTTCCCATTACTGGTGATTTTATTTATAACCACGTGAATGAAAGAATTCACTACCATCAGCATCTTGTGAAGCGATACTTTGAGACGGCGTAAGTATCCTGTTTCTCATCATGTACCAATGACTTTTAGTATCCATTGATGATTGTTGCCTGGGACAATGCAGTAGTCAAGTGGTGATTTTCTAACTCTATCATTTCTTCTGCATTTGTAAGCTGGAGTTTTGCCATAGAAGTAATTCATTTTCTAAAAGAGAATTTAATGTTTTATTTTTTTAATTTTACTATGGTGTGGAAGATTTTTTTTAAAAACATCTCACTACTTAGGTAGAAGCACACACACACACACACACACACACACACACTCCTGATGAATTCCTGATGCATCATTTCCCATTGCAAAGTCCTTGCAGACTTGCCTTAAATGACTGGTTCTTAGGTGAGTGCTCAGTTGTCCCATTTGGGAGAGTCCCATCAGGTCCCAGACAACTGTGGGAACTCTGAAAAGGACTTTGGAACCAGAGAAACTTGTGCCCAGATTGATTCAGCCTCTTACTCCCAAAGCAACCTTCTGCAAATTATTGAACATTTCTCAGTCTCAGTTTTATTCCTCTCAGCTGAGAGCAGAAAACACATCTTTATTCCACTTTGAAATCCAGTTTAGTGTGTACACAATTAAACTTGCAGTTCATGCCTGTTAAAATGCACTGTATCTCCTGTGTATCACAATTAATCCATTTTCTCTTCCTTATTTATTTAAAGAATATCCTATTTTCAAATCTTTTAAGGTTCTTCTAAATACCTTTTGGGACCATTAACTTTTTGGTTTATATGTACCTTTCTATACTTTAAGCTTTTCTAATTTTACATAGGTATGTTTCTACTTTTAAATATATAGTTTACTATGCATTTTGGGAAGTTCTATGTAACTATTTTTAAATACTTTCCAGATTTTTTTTCTTGGCAACTTACTTATTGTTCTGTATTCCATTTTTCATCATTAAACTCCTGTTCTTTTTTTTTGGAACCGGGGATTGAACTCAGGGACTCTTGGCCACTGAGCCACATCCCCAGCCCTATTTTTGTATTTTTATTTAGAGACAGGGTCTCACTGAGTTGCTTAGGGCCTCGGTAAGTTGCTGAGGCTGGCTTTGAACTCAGGATCCTCCTGCCTCAGCCTCCTGAGTAGCTGGGATTACAGGCGTGCGCCACCACGCCCGGCTTAAACTCCCATTCTTGTCTTTTTCTTTCAGAAATTAATACTGCTCTAAGAGAGAGAAAAGTTTCATTCCCCTTAGCAAGGAAATTGGTGTGGGTGTTTCCCTCTCCTCAATGCAGTGCCAAAATTAACTGTTCCATTGTTAGGTGGAGGCGGAATCGGATTTCTTGTTACCCCTTAATTTCTACTCTTGCTTACATTCAAAGTGTACCTAAAGTTATTTAGCAGCAAAAATTGAATTAAAAGCAAGATTTCTGACCCCTGAACTTAGAGGTTTGCTATTCAATGCTTCCTTCATATAAAATGGCCATGTTGGTCTCCTGGAATAAAACAGGGAAGTCTGGATAACAGAGATATTGAAGGCCTCAAGTCACAGTTCCTACCCATCCCCATCCCCTATTTCAGCCATGGCTGTAGTGAAAATTCTGGGTGAGCTCAGATGTATATTGACTGTATCCTACCACAAGAGGAAATCTTCAGACTCTGCCTTTGTACACCTGCTTAAGGAAGTTCTCTCTGCTCTGTGCACAAGGCCAAGGGTGCAGGAGTTAACATCCCTGGGAGAAATCCTCAACCAATACAGGATGGAGGTGAGTGGTAGGCAATACCCCAGCCTCAAGATGGACAATCCAAGATGGAATGTGTGTTTGCCAGAGGTGCTCAAGGAATAAACAGTGGTCTCAATAATGGACTTTTATATTGACTTTTTCTTCTTTCTCACTCTCTCTAACCAATCAATTCTGTACCCTGGAAACACTTCCCAAATAAACTACCTGTACCTACATTTTTGTTCCCATCTCAAACTAAGTGAAAAATTCAGCAAACATTTTGTAAATGAACTATGTTAGGCATTGCAATAAAAGCCCTAGGAGATAAAATTCCTATTGCCTGATGAGAAGACAAACCAGTAAATAATTAAGAAAAAATCCCCTACAGTTACAATATACTGTAAGAGCTACAATATATTGGTAGCTGCAAGAACAAAGTGATACATGAAGACATGGGGGAGGGATCACCTAAGGCATACTTGGGGTGGGGCTTCCCAGAGTACATGGTGCTTGAGTGAATTGATGAAGTGTAGATTGCATAAAGCTGTAACGACTGCATCATAAATTAACTGATAATTAAATTAACACTTTTGCATGCTATGTGTAAGAGTTATGCTCTGCCCAGTTGTGGTTTGCAGTATATGACATGATTTTAAGTGTTATAGGAGGGGCATTTAAAACTTTTTTGTAGTTATGGATGTTAATGTACACTAGAATAAAAATAAAGAGCGTTATAAACTTGATTTTTTATGATTTAGGATGAGGATAAGATTTTAAGATGGGTTAAAATTGGCTTTAAAGAAAAATATTGAATAAATAATTCCCGGGTGCAAATTGGCAAACAGAGTGTAGGTACTATGCTCCACCCGGTTGTGGTTTGTAGATTTGTGAAGCTTGGGAAATAGTTATAAGCAGGATTGGCTAAAACATAATTCCTGCCTTCTGGGAACTCCATATTTTTTAAAGGCAAACAGACCCATAACAAGTGTGATAAATGTTACAATGAATTTAGAAGCCAAGTACAGAGGAAGATTGGACAGCGGTGAAGCGCAGAGTGAAAGGGAAGCTATCCTCTGCAAGACCAGTTGGAAGTCTATTGCTTTAGTCCAAGAGGTATTGGCACAAATCAGGGAGTGGCTAAAGAAATGGAAGGAAGACAAGTAATGTAACAGGCTCGTTGCACCCATCCTGTCAAAACCCTACCGATTGCAAGAAGCAGGAAGGCGAAACCGGTCCAACCGAGTCAAGAGCAGCGTTGCACATACACTCGCGCGCCCACATTCCCACAAAGGAGTAGGAGATTTGAATTAATCAGAAAATATGATTAAGGGCATACTTTTGTTTGGCTTCAGTTATCGGGAGTGTTCTAGTATAAAATATTCAGATATTTGACACCCCCCCTCCACTTGACATAGAGGGTGGAGAAATGCTAGCACGTATACCGTGTAATGATTTCTCCGTTTCCAGGCATGTTCTAAGTGCTTTATGTTTATTGGTTCTTCTGCTATAAACTTGATTTTACGGACGAGGAAACTGAAACCTAAAGAGGTTAAGTAACCTGTGCAAGGTAATGCGGTTAGTAAGTGAAGGAGCGAGGGTTAAACCCAAGCGTTCTTGCTCTAGAGTGTCTATTCTTAACACCATACCAGAATAAATAGGTCGGGCACACAACGCTAAAGCAGGTCACAGTTAAGCGCTGGCTGGTGAAATAATCACTCTTGTTGGCGGCAGAAACCCTGGTTTTTGAGATGACAGTTTCCCCACCTATAAAATGGAGATGATAACGACACTAGGAGTTTGGTGCAAATGGAGAGATAATGAATGTGAAAATGAACTTCAAACTATGTAGGTGGTGTCACGTACTAGTTTTCCGGAATATGAATACGTGAATGCATAAACTGCAATTTTATCGGTCTGGACAGCTCGCAGCGCCGGAGCGAGACTCCACCCCCGAGGCTCCACCCACCACGAGCGGCAGGTGGGGCCGGCGGATCTCTGCGCATGCGGAAACCGCTGCCCGCGCCCACCTCTGACCCAGGCTGACAGTAGCTGCCGTTTCCGAGAGGACGATTCGTAAGGAGGCTCTTGGCGCGGGTCCCCTTTGCTTGCGCTTCTGCGGGCCCTTCCCATACTTGAGCGGCATCCAGAGGGTGGTCGGTTCCCGTCTACCTGCCTGACTTGCTGCAGAGGTTCCTGCCGTTGGCCCAGCAGTTGGCTGTCGAAAGTGCCGGCCCCCGCGCCGGCGCCGGCAGCAGCCGGGTGGGAAGGCTCAAGATGGCGTGCCTGTTGGAGACCCCAATCCGCATGAGCGTCCTCTCGGTGAGTGACCCGCTGCGGCCGCCTCCCTGCCGGGGAGTCCGGGACCCGCCCGCCGCATTCCCCCGAGCGCGGTGCGTCTCCTGGGCACCACCCCCTGCGGTGTCCTCTGGTTGCGGCTCGGGCGGGGAGTGAGGGAGGGTGGACGACTGATAGACGGGACCCCGGCGGAGCCAACTCGGGCAGCTCCCGGCAGTGCGGGTTCCCTGCACGGCGTCCGGCAGGCAGCCGGCCCCGCGGCGCGGCTGGGCTTGGCCAGGCGTTTCACTGAGCCTTCCCGGCGATGCCGCTTCTCCCGGGCCGAGCGCGCTGCCCTGTGAGGCTTGCCGCCGGCCTGGGAACCAGCGCCCACTCAGCTCCCCTGGGCTTTGGCAAGAAGAGGTGGAGGCTGCTTGGCCCCCGCGGCCTCAGAGCGGCCAGGCAGGTCCGTGTGTCTTCTGTCGCATCCCAGCACCTGGGCACCGGCAAGAGCTTTGCCTACTGGCAGTGGGGATTTCATATCAGCTGCAACTCTTCTGTGTGTGTGTGTGTGTGTGTGTGTGTGTGTGTGTGTGGTTATTTAAAGCCCCTGTCTATGCTCTGCTCCGGAGGTCACGGCTTAAGAGCCGAATAAATGAACTTTGTTGTTCCCTGTGCCTGATATTCCTTTTTTCTTTAAGGGGAACGGTTAGATGCCCCCATTATTAAGAGAAGGAACGTACTAATACGTTAAGAAGCAACACCTCGTTTTTATTTTTAAAGTTAAAAACAGAACGACAACGTTCATCCTTCTCTGTGTTGCCCGTGAAAGAAAGAATAGGACCAACAGTGAAAGTTCCTGGAGATGACTTCTTAGGGTTTACAACCAATTTTAGCTGACTCTGGGAATGGTCAGTTTACCAGTGGTTCATCTGCTATTGTTGGAAAAAAGGAAACAAAGAATGACCACCTTTTAAACTGGTGGAAGCCAGTCTGATGTTGAGAGGGTAGTTGAATTATAGATGACTTGACAGGTTCCTGGAGTTGCCATAACTCCAGCGGGTTTCTTTTTCCTGACTTCTCCCACGTACAGGCCTGTCTGAAAACACTTAGGACATTGCTTGATTCAGGGTTAGAGTTACGTGGCAGACAGCAACCTTGAAAGGGCTTAATTTGACAATACAGTAGTAATTTAATTTTGGGAGGCTATTAACAAATTTGTCTCCCAGTCCATTTTGTTAGCTTTTCTTATTTTTAAACTGCAACTAGAAGAATACTGTTCACTCAAGTATTGAAGCAGATTAGTACATTAGTCCACCTTGAATGTAATACTCATATGTTTTGTGGAAGAACAGACCAATGACATCTCCCTCATTTGTAAAAAAAAAAACATTATGTATGTATTTTGACTCTCCTCAATTCTATTTTGTCATTTAGATTCATTATCCTTCAGTTCACCTGAAGCTTCTCTACTTTTTGTATGTTACCAACTCCTATAGTGTATACAGCTGAAAGTTTTCATTTGTTTCATTTTCTTATTTCAATGAATTTAGACAGTTTAAATAATTTATCCAAAGCTCTAATTTCTCAAAGCCTTGGATAATTGATTTAAACTCTGTTCACTGATTTTACTAATTGAAAGTGAGGCTTCAACCTTTCAAACTACTACGTAGGGCAACAATCAGAAATTGAATGGTTGATTCCTTTAAAAGCTACTTGTTTTGTACCAGATTAAGTACAAAGTTGTGTATTATATGCTTTAGGGAAGGCAAGGAGGATATCAGAAATGCTGTCAAGTAACTGATTACCAGGATTATTCTTGAGTTTGATAAGTGCATACATTTGACCAAGGGAGAATCAAATTGTTTTAAATGATTTCCATCCAAGACCCATTCCACTTTCTTCCTGAGAAACTTTATTCATTCTCCTAACCCTAACTCTTCAATTTACACATCTACATTACCAACCTTGACTTTTCTATAACATCTGATCTCATATCTTAAATTGTGTGGATGCCTCTATCACATCCAACAAAGCACATTCCTTCTCTTAAGAGAACTTAGTCATGACTTCAACTTCTGTTAATAGTACTATCTTTCACTGCTGAATCTCCTGAATCCTCTTTGACTCTTCCCCTTTTCCTTCCTCCCTATCTAATCAGTTGTTAAGCCCTGTTGTTCCTTTATTCTTAGTGTTTCTCACATCTTTCTATTTCCATGGCCACTCTCATTCAAGACTTTATTGTTTTGTGACCAGCACTATCACAGCATCTTTTTAATTCCACAGTGTTTTGTGACCAGCACTATCACAGCATCTTTTTAATTCCACAGTGTCATTTTAGTTAAGTAATTAATTATTTTGAGATAAAGGTCTCAATGTGTTACTGGTCTCAGGCTCATGAGTTCTAGTGATCTAACACCTTAACCTTCTAAGTATCTGGGGCTATAGGCATGCACCAACACAGTTGGCTTTAACTATTTTTATTGTCTCTAGTGTCTTACTTTCTCAGTTCAAGTCCATTTTCATGTTAATTCTTCTAAAGAACACATCAGAGGGGCTGGGGTTGTAGCTCAGTGGTAAAGTGCTTTCCTTGCACTTGTGGGGCACTGGGTTCACTCCTCACCACCACATAAAAATAAATAAATGAAGGTGTCCATCTACAACTAAAATAAGATTCTTAAGGTTCTTTATCATCTGCATGAACCTTCTATTCCATATAAACTGGCTTCTCAGGTTGAAGTTGATAATTGGTTTCTTCCAAATTCCAGTAACTTATTGTACATATGAGCTATAGCTTTGCATGGCTTTTTTACCTACCATTTGCCAAGTATGGCCTTGGGTTTGGGAATACACTGGTGAGACACATTAATCTATGTTCCTTCAGAGATTTTAGCCTAGTGAGGAAAATATTATCAAATAATCACACAGTTGTTCATGACTCGTGATTAGTATTATAAAGGAAACAGATAGGGTGCTGTTCAAACATGTAATAGAAGAAACTGATCTCATATGGTGGGCAATGAGAAGATCTAGGAGGGTTTTCCTAAAGAAGTGACACTGAGCTGAGAGTTCAAGGATAAGTGAGAACTAACTAGGGAAAAAAAAAAAAATGACAGGGGAACAGCATTCCAGGTGAAGGAAGCTGCTTTTGTGGAGGCCCTTGTCTTGGAGAGTAAATTCATTCAGAGCTAAGTGCTCAACCTTTTCTTTTAACCCCATTTTGCTTAAAACACTGTGTCTTGCAAATGCCAGGTAGTCAGTGAATGCTTGATCGAACTGTTTTGGGATTTGAACAAACTCTCCAACCCTTTTAGATGGCACCATGGCCTCTCTGTTCCTCTTCGGTTTGATTTGAGTATTACAACCTCACTCTTTTCAACAAATTTGCAAATTCCTTCTATGTTTTCCAAACTTTTGGATTGTTTTATGTTGATTCTATTTTTAACAACTTTTTATTTTGAAATATATAGATTCACAGGAAGCTGCAAAGTACAGAGGCCTCTGCATATACTTCACTCAGCTTCTTTCATTGGTTACATCGTACATAATTATAGTACAGTGTCATAACCAGCAAATTATAAGAATGTAATAATATCTGTATCATTTTTATCTCAAGAGTATATTCATGTAACCACCACTACTAAAATACAGAACTATCCCATCACCACAAGGGTCTCCTTCCTTCTACCTCTTTACAGTTACACCTGCCAGATACTCCAAACCCCCCCCCCCCACCATCCTTAATTGCTGACAACTACTAATCTGTTCTCTGTCTCTATAATTTGGGGGGAAGGTACCGGGGATTGAACCCAGGGGCACTTAATTGCTGAGACCACTGAGTCACATCCCCATCCCTTTTTATATATATGTAGAGAGACAGGGTCTCACTAAATTGCTTAGGGCCTCGCCAAATTACAGAGGCTGGCTTTGAACTCTCAATCTTCCTGCCTCAGCCTCCCAGTGCTCCCTGGGATTACAGCGTGCACCCATCCATCTTCATAATTTTGTTGTTTTCTATAATGTTACATAAATGGAGTCAAACAATATGTAACTCTTTGAGATTGGCTTTTGTCACTAAGCATAATGTTTTTGAGATCCATCCTAGTTGTTGCATATATCAATAGTTTGTTTCTTGTACTGGGCTGAGTAGCATCCCTTGGTATAGGCGTACCACTGTTTAATTATTCACCTAGTGGACATTTTGGTTGTTTACAGTTTCTGGTTATTATAACCTGCTCTGAACAGTCGTGTGCAGGTCTTTGTGTAGCCATGACTTGAGGTGTCTGAGATAAATGCCTAGGAGTGCAGTTTTTACCTCATGTGGTAAATGTGTGTTTAGCTTGATGAACTTTCCCAGAGTCAATGTACCATTTTATATTCCTATCAATAGTGTATGAGAGATCCAGTTTCTCTGCATACTCATCAGCATTTAATATTGTTATTTTTCTACTTTAGCTGTTCTACTAGATGTGCGGTGATATCATGGTCTTAATTTGCATTTATTTCCCTACATGATTTGTAATGTTGAAAATCTTTTCATTGCATATGTGCCATCCATTTATCTTCTGATGAAATATTTCTTCTTTTGCCAATTTTCTCACTTGACTGTTCTTTTTGAGTGTTGTATTTTGAAAACTATGTATTTTAGACATGAGTTCTTCATGACATGGGTGTTTTTAAGTATTTTCCCTGGGTCTCCAGCTTGTCTTTTCATCCCCTTAACTGTGCGTTAAAAACTGAACCTTGAGGTTAGAACTACAGCTTAGTGGTAGAGCAAGGCCCTGGTTTCATTCCCTAGCACCCCTCCTTCCCACACACACACACAAAAAAACTGTGGTCTCAACCTCATACCTTATTACCAAAAGTAGCTCAACGTGGATCGTAGATTTTATTGTGAAGCATGAAATAAAACTTTTAGAATATAATAGGGAAAAGTACACAGAATCTTGGACCACTAAAGGATTCTTAAGCCCATTTTGAAAAATCAATAAATTAGACTTAAGGAAATGAAATTTAGCATCCCTGAAAGTCCTTATTAAGAGGATGATTGCGTTTTACTTTTGTCACTTTGTGATCGGTTGAATGATACATTGTAGGCTGATATAGACATCTAAGGCACTTGCCAATTTTAATTGCTCTTTACAGTTTTTTCCCAATGCCATTATACTTTTTCTGACAAGCAACTCATGGGCCTACGTAGGGTATTTCAAGTTAGATAATCCTTGATTTTATTATGTCTTGACAGGTGTTAGCATTTTGTTGACCTTTCCTATCACTACATATTGACTTATTCTCTTAAGTGGGTAATTGACAATAATTAGAATTTTTTTTTCTGTGAAGTTAAACCTAATTATACTCAGAGATAGATTTGGCCTCTCCTAGTTTTTCATAGTATATGCAAAATGAAATTGTTTCAGCATATCTTCAAGTTTGCCATTAGTTTACTCTACAAAGCATAGCACATGTCAGGAGGTGGTCCTAAACAAAATGAATCAAGGGGCTGGGGCTGCTCAGTGGCAGAGTGCTTGCCTAGCACGCATGAGGCACTGGGTTCAATCCTCAGCCACACTACGTAAGAGTAAATACATAAATAACAGTATGTTAAAACTTTGGATTGTATAGAGGGAAATGGGGTGGGAGGTGGTCAGGGAAGGAAAGGTAGTGGACTGAGACAGACATCATTACCCTATGTACATGTATGATTACACGAATGGTGTGAATCTACATTGTGTACAACCATAGAAATGAAAAGTTGTACCCCATTTGTGTACAATGAATAAAAATGCAGTCTGTAAAAATAAAAAATAAAATAAAAAATTTAAAAAAGAAAAGAGGAAAAACAAAACAAAACAAAACTATATTAAAAAAAGAACTGAATCAATATGAACTTCCTGATCTTTAGTGATGATGTGTGAAGAATAGGGGTGCTCATTGTATAATTAGCACATCTTGCTGTGTCTTTAAGGAAAGATTGTCACCTGAATTTGGATCCCTAGTGCTCAGGAAGGTCCTTTAAACTGTCAAGAATCAGAATGCCTTAATGTAGAGTCTTCAGATTTTACCTGAAGAGCTAGCCTTCCTATTGCCTGTCATTCTCATTACATTTTAAAATACTTAGTGCGAAGGGCCAGGCATTGCAGTAATTTTGACTTGTGTCTTTTTTTATTTCTGATTTGGCAATTGTTTTGCAGTACCATCTGCCATGTTGACTTCTGGGTAAAGATATGGTATTATTTGACAAAATAAAAATCTTATCCTCTGGAAATTGGTGAACAGCTGCCTTCACTGAATGGTGGTGTTGTGATGCCTGGGACTATTTAGATGGGGATTAAAGGTATTTCAATTGAGAACAGTTTTACAGGACATCCTCCCCTCCATCATTTTGGTGAAGGAAAACCATTCCATAAAATCAGAATAAAGAGTTTGTTTCATTCTTTGGCATATTCATAATATAGCTATTTAGGGAAGGAGGAATGAAATGAGGCAGTGTTAAGCTTCATATTAAAAATAAAAAATCATGGTCTAGTAGAATTTCCAGCCCATGGGCTCTATTAATAGTTGGAGAGCTATACTACCTGGATATGATTATAAGACACATTCAAATTTTTGCCTCCAGGGGTTAAAACATTTTTTAGTCTTTCAAAACACTCTGAGTGGTGACTGATGGGATAAGAGGAATATGGAAAAGGAAAGAGTCATGATGGTTTGTTTGTTTTTTGTGGTGCTGGGGATTGAACCCAGGGCCTTGTGCTTGCAAAGGTAAGCACTCTACCAACTGAGCCATATCCCCAGCCCAAAAAGAGTCATGATGATCATTATGATCAAACATATTTTTTGTATGAATTTTTACCTTTTTGTCCAAGTAGTATAATCTACAGAGAGGGTGATGCTCAGGAGAGGAATGTGTTAGGGGAATAAGGAGAAAAAATGAGTTTCATTTTGGGTGTGCTGAGTTTGAAGTGTTTTCCAGATGCCTATTTAGAAGTGTCAAATAGGCAGTTGGATATAAAGGTCGAGTGCTTAAATCTGGGGTAATGATCATTATTTGAGAGTTATCAACATGTTGATCATTGGTTCTTAGCCTTTCAAGGAAAAGCATTTCTACACCCTCTTTCTCAGAAAAACATGCATATGGCTTAAGAGTTGCATAATTTCAAGGAGTTTGTGGACTCTTTTAAACCCATATTAACTCCTTTGTTTGTCCAGTGCAACGTCAGTCACCAAACCTTAAAAGTCATTTTAAAGCATTTCAGAATGGTAAAGATTATAACAATATGGTTTTAAAACTCATGTAAGGTATCATGAGTGTGGGGCTTGGTTCTAAGGAGCTTTGTTTTTTGTCCATTATATGCTGGTGATTTCCCCCAAGGTGTACTGTGTCTGCAGAAAGGGGTTTGTGTAAACAGATGGCATCATGGGTCTAGGATGCAGAGCTGGGTTAGCTGGAGATCCAAGCTAGGATAAAGTAGGGTGTTTGGGAACAGTCAAACTGGAATAGACACAGCTCAGATGTCAGTCATAATATTGCCATGATTGTCACAGGTTACAGGGTGGATGAGAGGTCAGATAGATCCCGAGGTGTATTATGATAAGAAAGCTAATGCATTAACTGTTACAGGAGACAGCTGAGTCTGAGTCAAGCACCATGGATAGCGCCAAGGCAAGGGTATTACTGCCTCTAAACATCTGAAGCAAATAACTGTCAGGCAGCAGCTGGCCTGGCTGGACAATACTGGTGCTCAAGTGTATCATATAAAATGGTACCCATGATCTCTTAAGTCATTACATGGTTGTGGTCTTAAATTATAATTTAAATCATTGTTGTATGTAGTCCAGGACAATACCACACCTGTGTCAAGATAAGTATTTGATTGCTTCTCAGTGGATTTCTCGACCATCTTGTCTTTGGAGGCATTTAAATGAACCTCATCTAACCTAGAGAATATCTTAGACTTTGTAAAACTCCTCTGAAGCCTATTGCTCTATATGTGCTGTCCAGAGATGGTTCTTGTTCCTTGGACTTCCATATTATTCTATTTGCACCATAGGTCCTTAGCTCATTCACTGTATCTAGGGTGATTGCTTCTTGGTCCTCAGTTCAGGCTTTCTCATTTATGTTGAAGAGTTAATGAACATAATTTTAAATAGGGAGAATCTTTAAAGACCATTTAGATCCAGATAGCGCTTTGTGATTTGTACCACACTTAAAAAAGGATAAATATCATAGTACTTGATTTTAGATGCCTGCATGCTAAATTACTTTGTTTTTGTGACCATAAAAGCATGTTGTTAGTAGTACTTGTTAATAGCCCTGTGGCTAGAAGAAAGAGCTATCACACTGAAAATTCCAGAAAAAATAAAGGCTCCTTTTCATATCCCTTTTAATCTAGCTTTGTTCTGGATTTTCTATTATTAAAAAAATACTCTTTCTGTGAAAATAAAACTATGGATTCTTTGCCTGGAAAAAGCTGCAAATAATCTTTAGTTCATCCTTGTCATTTGTTGGGGAAAACGAAACTGGACATAACTGACCTGCTTGCTGCCATATGCTGTGTGTCAAGGTCAGATCTACAAATTACCTCTTTTTAAAAACAAAATCGTGTGCTCATCCTTATATGTTAGAATTTCATGTTCAAATTTTATTAGCACTGATCAAACATTTTTAATAAATTCTTTTGACATTTAAGGTGTTTTTCAACCTGTTGAGAGGTCAGAGTTCCTCTTATACAAGTACACTAAATAAAAATTATATATTTTAGTATTTTCATATTGGTATTTGAAATTAAATCCAGTTATATTCTAGAATTCTTAATTGCTCTCTGAATATGTTACATTCCACACTGATGGCCCAGCTGAACTGTGAAGTGACATTTTAGAAACTTTCCACAGTTGCTTGAAGCTATAGAAAAGCAAAGCTTTGATTAATTTGATTAATCTGGGGAGAGAGGATGTTGTAAAACTCTAGAAATACCAGTTAGTCCCATGAGAAAAAAAAGTAAGGATAAAAATAGTAGCAAAAATACTCTGTGAGAGGTATAAAACACTTTAAATGTTTTAAATCTGATTGGTTTTTAATGGGGCCAGAAGTTTACCAAAATACAAAAAACAAAACAAAGCAAACGACACAACAAAAACAAACAAACAAACAAACAAACAACAAAAACCTACGCCAAGATTTTGGATTTTTAAATAGTGCTTGGACATTTTCTTCTATTTTTTTTTCTTGGTTTGTAGGCAAGTAAGAATTTTGGAATACATAGGAAGGGCATTGTAGCTGCCTGAAAGTAAAAGGTCTGTCTTTGTTGATATTATTATCCTTTATTTGTATTGTTCCAAGTGGAGGGTTTTTTTCCCTCTCAACACAAGGAAAGAATTGTCTACCAATTTGAAATTAATCCTGTGTCAGAGAGAAGTACTTACATTACCAGAACTCTTCAAGTGACAGATTTTGTATCTTTTATGAGCTTACATGAATGTAACCAGAACAAAGACGGAAATGTATAATTTGAAATTAAGGTACAGTTTAGTAATATGCCACTCTAACGTATTGGCTTCTGGTATTCTGGATTGTGGCAGCCCTAAGCTCTAGGGTCAAGTGTGAACTGATAAGTGTCCCCAGGTTTTAAAATAAATAAGTGTGAATTTGTAGCTGCTTTAAACAGTGCATTTATTTGGCATTTTAGAAAATTATCATAGTGACAAAAGGAAATTTTTTTTGGACTGAGGGTTTTGGAAGCTTTAGAAACTCAAATTTTGCCTGTAATCCCAGTGGCTTGGAAGGCTGAGGCAGGAGAATCAGGAGTTCAAAGCCAGCCTCAGCAACTTAGCAGGGTCCTAAGCAACTCAGTGAGACCCTGTCTCTAAATAAAATATTAAAAAGGACTGAGGATTTGATTCAGTGATTAAGCACCCCTGGGTTCAATCCCTAGTACCAAAAGCCCCCCTCAAATTTTGGTTTTACGCTATTTTGGGGATGGGTTTTGGGGCTCTCAGTTGACTGACATCAAGAGCTGTTTTAGTGAGTCAGTCATTCTCTTTTATAAATATTTCGTAGTGACTCCTTGGCTGTCCTGAAATGAAATTCATAGATAACTGTCCTTACATGTAACTTAAAAAGTTGGCATAATATTCCAGCTGTATTAAGGGAGAAAGACAGCAAACAAATTTGTAGTATAACTTAAATGCATGAGTGCTCAGGTACTGCTCCACCAGAAAGTAATAAAGTAGTGATATTTTTGCAAATGCATACAGTTTGGCTGTGAATGTGACAGCACACTACAGACTGATTAAGGCATGCAATTATGTAAATACAATAAATAGTAATTTTTATATGATTTTCTGAAATGTCTTAACTTTTGGTAAAAGTTTCTAATGAGATAAAGTACAACCTTTTTTTTTAATTTTTCATGTAGGAATTGCATTCTTGGAAAATCATACATTAACATGGTACACAATGTATTTTGTGTTTGTGTGTAGATGGAATTAGATTCTAGACTCAGACAATTATGTTTTTCCCCCCACAGGACTAGATAGTGCAAAGTTGTGGGATTTAGGCCTGTTGCCCCAGGTGTCAGTAGCACCTTGTTGTCATTGTGACATCTAAAATCACTTTCACAGATATATAGGATATATCCTAGGGAATTCAGTAGTATTGCACCTGTTTAGAACTACTGGGGCATGGGGCTTTCTGAGTGGTTTGTGTATCTTAGGAAATCTCCCTTTTTCTCTCCTCCAATCTCCCTTGTTCCCAGCTGATGACAGTGTAGTTGTAGTATGAGGACTTGGAAAGAAAATATTCTGTTTAACATTTTCCTCATACTGTACATCTTCTAATATACTATGTCACCTTTTTAAAAATTACGTTTATCACTTTGTTAGGTCTTTCTCCCTTAGTTGAAATATAAGCTCTTGCAAAAGTAGACCTTTTTTTTTTTTTTTTTTTTTTGCCTTTGTTTATTTCCTAGAATGTTGCCTGTGTCCTGTTAAAATCTTTATTGACTGGATTATGAAATACTACTTCAGGACTGGAGGTGTAGTTCAGTTATAGAGGTCATGCCTACCATGCACGATGAGGCCCTGGATTCAGTCCCCAGTATGGCAAAACAACATCAACAAAACTATGTCAGCATTGTTTTGTATTCCCAACTGTGTGCAATGTGATTATAATACTAAATGGCATTTTCTTTCTTGAATACCCACATTGCTTCAGAATTCCTTTTTACATGTGTGTGTTATGCTATCTACCTAGAGTACTGATCTTTTTTTCCTCTTTCTCTTTTTTACCTGGAAAACTCATACTAACCTTTCAGATTAATCACCCTGACTGCTTAGACATTACCTTCCCTCCCAACTCTAGTGTTGGTTAATTGTATCTTCAACTTTTTATTTAGTGTTCACTTTTATGTATGTGTTTCATGTTATACTTGCAACTTAGTTGCTTACATGTCTATTTCTTTTTGTGCCTATGAGCCCTTTGAGGGACTCTGACCTCTCTATTCCCAGTATCTACCGTATTACCCCATAAATTAAAGATACACAATTTCAGCCTGAAATAAATAGGTTTAAAACGGAAATGTGTTTGTGTGTATAACAGCAGGCTTCCTTATGTACTGGTCCCAGGGTGAGACTCCACAATTTTCTTGTTTACATCTTACAACAGGAGTACATCTACTAACAAATGTTAAATTTAGAAGCTCAATATTAGAAAAGAATGAGTAAATTCTTCCTATAAGTAAGAACACTTTAAAATTTCTCACTTGGTGTCCCATTCAACTCAAGGGGCTATAGTTGTCTGACATAGGATGATTTGGATGTCCAGACTTAGTTGTTCCTTTCTTTAGTCTATGTGTTAGTTTAGGTTGCTATAACAAAGTACCATTGTCTGGGTAGTTTATAAATAACAGAAAAATTGACTTCTTGTGGTGGTGCCCTTATGACTTAACCACCTCCCAAGGGTCCCACCTCCAACATTACAGGTTAGGATTTCAACATATGAATTTCAGTGGGAAATAAGCATTCAGTCTGTAGAAGTCTGTTTCAGTAGTTCACAAACTTTGGTGGAATAAAACTTCCTATATAGGACTGTATAAGTAAGTCATGCATCTTGCACTTGATTAGCAATTTAAGGAAATTTCAAGGGCAATTTATTTGGATTTTTTTTTTTTTTTTTTTTTTTTTTTTTGCCTTGGTTGGTTGTTTTACAACCTAAATCTATATGGGTTCTTGGAATGTAGCACAATCCAGGACTCTGGTTCTCTCATATTTTTTATTGGTGCATTATAGTTGTACATAATGGTGGGACTTGTTACATATTTGTACATGTATACAGTTTAACAATATATTTTGGCCAATATCATTCCCCAGTGTTTCCCCTGCCCTTTCCCTCGTTCCTTCTTCCTCCCTCTTCTCCTGATCCCTTTCCTTACTCTACTGATCTCATTTGAATTTTCATGAGACCTCTCCCCACACCTTTCTTTTCCTTTTTCCTCTCTAGCTTCCATGTATGAGAGAAAACACATGACACCAGATCTTCTGAGTTTGGCTTTTTTTGCTTAACATAATGTTCTCAAGTTCCATCCATTTTCCAACAAATGACATAATTTCATTCACCTTTATGGCAGAATAAAACTCCATTGATATCTTATTTTCCTTATCCATTCATCCATTGATGGATACCTAGGCTGGTTCCATAGTTTGACTGTTGTGAACTGTGGTGCTGTAAACATGGGTATGCATGTATTGCTGTAGTATAATGACTTTAATTTTTTAGATAAATACAGAGCAGTGGTACAGCTGGGTCATATGGTGGTTCCATGCCTAGTCTTTTTAGGAACCTCGTACTGATTTTCGCAGTGATTATCCTAATTTACAATCCCATCAACAGTGTAAAAGTGTTCCTTTTTCTCCACATTCTCTCCAGCATTTATTATTGTTTATATTCTTGATGGTTGCCATTTTGACTGGAGTGAGGTGAAATCTCATTGTAGTTTTAATTTGCATTTCCCTAATTGCTAAGGATGTTGAACATTTTTCATGTATTTGTTGGAAATTTGTACTTCTTTTGAAAAGTGTCCGTTTAGTTCTGTTTAGTTCATGTGACCATTTATTAATTGTGTCGTTTGTTCTTTGGGAGTTCTTTATATATTCTGAATTAATCCTCCGTCAGAATAGTAACTAGCAAAGATTTTCTCCCATTCTGTAGGCTCTCCTTTCACATTCTTGATTGTTTCCTTTGCTGTGGCTTTAGGGGTCCTATTGAGAAAGTCGTTGCCTGTGCCTGTGTGTTGGGTGTTGACCCTATGTGTTCTTCTAGGAGTTGCATAGTTTCAGTCTTAATTCCTAGGTTTCTGATCCATTTTGAGTTGACTTTTGTGCAGGGTGAGAGAGAATGATCTAGCTCATTCTTCTACATTTGGATAAGTAGTTTTTGCAGCACCATTTGTTTTAAAAGGCTATCTTTTCTCCAATGTATGTTTTTGGCACCTTAGTCAAGTATCAGGTGACTATCTGTGTCTTCTGTTCTGTACTGTTGGTCTCTGTGTCTGTTTTAGCACCAGTACCATTCACTTTTTGCTACTGTAGTGTAATTTGAAGTCAGTATTGTGATGCCTCCAGAATTGCTTTTTTGACCTAGAATTGCTTGGGCTATTCTGGGTCTTTTACTTTTCCAAATGAATTTTATTACTGTAAAACTGAAACCTTATAGAGATAAAACATCCTGTTTTTGTATTTATATTTTTTCCATCTCTCACAAAACCAGGATTTTCTCTGGTAGTGCTGAATGATGAACATTATGAATAATATTCTTAATAGTTTGTGAACTGATAGACATTATATTTTTAATTATCAATCACTGGTTTAAAAAAATTAAATGAACTTAGGGCTGAGTCAGTTAGGCCTCACAGACCACATTGAAATCATATGTAATTTTTATTTTTATTTTTATGGTGCCAGAGATTGAACCCAGGACCTCGTACTTGCTAAGTAAGTGCTCTATCATTGAACTATTCTCCCAGCCCCAAACATTAATTTCTTATGGGATCAGAATTCTCCATTGGCTCTTGTAATATTTTAATCATTTTAATATGTTAATATATGAATTAAATGAGAAATTAGATATGAAAATGCTTTGTTAGCTATAAAACACTAAACAAGTATATTTCTTGCAAAACATTTTGTCAGAGTGGGCTGCTGTTAAGTAGAGGTAGTTATCTTTGTCTGAATAATTTAGCTTTACCCATGAATATGAACAGTTGAGAGGGGCCTAAGTAACTTTTTAAAGCAATTACCTTTTTTATTCAAAGGCAAATCTCCTGAAATCATTAGGGTACTTTTACTGTTTACAAGGGATTTTCCTATATGTTATCTCATATGAGCCACACTCTGAGTTCTATGATAAAATCACCACCTTATCATTGAGGAACCAGCCTCAAAATTTGATTTTTACCCATAATTACAAAGTGGTAAAATGCATTTTCCAAGTCTGCAAATGCAGATCGTTTGTTTTTGTACAACATGATGCCTATGTTGTAAATAGAGAACATTGTATGTTCTCTCTCTATAAAGAGAGCAAGTCTTTTTTTTTTCTTTCCACATTTTTTACTGATGCAATATTGTCGTACATAATATTGTTGTTACATATTCATAGATGTGTATAATATAACAACATATTTTGGCCTACACAGAGCAAGACTTTAGTGAAATAAAGTAAGTTTGATATTTTCATATTAATCTTTGAACATTCTTCATTGTCCAACGAACTCAGTTTCACCCCCAAATTTGAATTGCACACTTATTTCTCCTCATGTTGGAGATAATCCATGGCAAGTCTGGGACTTAGCAAGTTGTCACAAGATACCTTTCTTGAAGACTTTTTTTTCTTTTTTCTTAAGGGTAATAGCTTAACTTCAACCTAGTCATGGGTAGTTTATTCAGAGGGGCAGAAAGAACCTGTTCTGGTTTGCCTTTTCAGGGCATCTGACCAGTGTTCTGAGATGACTAGGCATTTCCTCTTTTTTTTGGTACTAAAGATGAATGAAAGCCCAGTTTGTCTCCATTACTCTTGGTTTATGTGTATTATTCTGTAATAATTATTCTAGTTTGGTTGGTAAATTCAAAGACCTAATGATTATCTAATTGCTGTGTGAAAATTGCTCTAAAGCTTAACTACTTAAAACAACATTTATTGTTTCGCAGTTTCTGTAAGTAGGGATGTAGGTGTGGACCAGCTGGGACTTCTGGCCTAAGGTCTCTGATGAGGTTTCAGTTAGTGAGTCAGTTGGAGCTGCAGACTCATCTGAAGGCTGCTGGAGAAGAATACATTTTTTTTGCTCACAACCGTTGTGTCAGGAATAGTTTTAGTTCCATGTCAGGTGGACTTTCCTGTAGGGGAATTTATAACCAGACAACAAGCTTCTATCAGAGAGAAAAAGGGGTCATAGTGGGGAGAACTCTGAAATTTCTAAAATGACATCTCATTACCTCTGTTGCATTTTGTTTGCTAGAACCATGCTATAGGGTCCAGTCCTCACTTAAGGGAAGGTACTGCACAAGGGCAGGAATACAAGGAGGTGGGAATCATTGGGAGCCATCTTAATGGCTGCCAATCACTGATGGGAAGTAAATTGCTTCCACATAATACTCCCTACAGTAGAGTGCAAGTCATTATTTGCTGCTGTTTTTGTTTTTCTGAAAGAAGAAAATTGCTTCGGCTGCCCTTCTCCCCACCTCTTCTCTGTACCTGTTTAGCACACACTGTAGAATTTACTCTACACTCAACTTCTTAGAATTAACTCTTAATTCACAGATTTGATGTCCACAAATTTTCTGCTGAGAGATCCATGTACAATTGCACATAATATAATTTTGGGGCAGTGCTATTAATCATAAAATGCAACAGGTTTTTAATATATGCATTGTGATGGCTTTATTGTAGCTTTGAATATGTAAAGTGGGTTCAGAGCCAGGTTGTGAGCTTGCTGGCTCAATTATTTGAAGCCCTTTGCCAAAAGGCTGCAGAATGATAAGTATGACTCTCATTAATTTTGCTGTTCTTCATGGGCACAGACTGTGCCCTGAGCTTTAGGTGGCAGCTTGGCACATTCACTCTTTCATTGGAAGGATGGAGGTATCACCATGTGTACAAATCCCTTGCTTTTATTTTGTTTCTTTCTCTGGACTTCCCTTATGCTCAGCCTCTTCTCTGAACATTTCCTTCATCTTTTTCTTGACAATGAAACCAAGCTTTTCCTCTGTTGACACCCTTTGTCTCTCAGGTAGTCTTCTTGACTCTTTTTCTTCCCATATCCCCCATATAACTCTGACAAAAGATGGTTTAGAAGTCTTCCTAGTTCCTCATTGGTGCTTTCAGATCCTGCTCTTTCTTTCTTTTCTAAAAGTCCTGTCTTTAAATCTCATCATATTCTACCTTGTATTCATTTATAGACCTCCACTACACTCCCTCATTTTTCTTTAGGATTATAGCTCCTGCTCATGATAAATTTTTCTAGCACTAGTTCTGTGTCGATTTATGGAAATCTCATTATCTGCACAGTTGTCTAAAGTTTTAGACTTCTCCAGAGATCATAGCCTCAATATTATCTTGAAGTGCTTGATCCCATGGTCATTTCCTAGACCTTGACTTTACCAGTGACTAAAATCTCTTCATAGTCTCAATTTCTAGC
Source organism: Glaucomys volans (assembly GCA_020662805.1). Classification (NCBI taxonomy): domain Eukaryota; kingdom Metazoa; phylum Chordata; class Mammalia; order Rodentia; family Sciuridae; genus Glaucomys; species Glaucomys volans. Next base: position 499,907 of record JAJEJO010000417.1, read on the forward strand.
ATCCTGGCCAGCACCTTCTCTCAAATCACTCCTAGTACTCCAATGCTAGCAGTCCTTTATTGCCTGTTACCTATAATCTCTTAATTCTACCTCTTTTACCTTGACCTTTAGTAGGTCCATTATTGTTATTACACCTTTGCATATACCCTCAATTCACTTGACCTTTCCTGTAGCCTTTCCATCCTTGCCTGGTAAAATTCTAATCTTAATTAAATTCAGCTCTCCTATTCATGTCTGCTTCTGTGCATTTAAATATAACTGGAGAAAAATAGCCATGCTTACTGTTCTCACTTTAAATTCATAATTACAAACTTCAAGAGGATTCTTAGTGCTCCCAAGTAGTCTTGGTAAACTTTCCTAGCTCATTCAGTCTGTGTCTTATTTATTCCTTCATTTCTATCTTCAAACCACTCAACACTTCTTACTTTTATTCTTAGTACATAGAAGTACTCAGAAGAGAAATTCCACTAGCTGTTACACCATAGCTACTTAGTTGATTTCCTCTGGGTTTTGCTTTCTTTGATCAGTTAGCCACATTCCCTTTCCAGAATTCATGAACATTGTTCTAGAAGTTCTTCCCCTCCCCATGCAGCATCAGTTTTTCTTCTCTATTAAGAATTTCCATCTGTGAATAAACATGTACTAATTTATTCTATCTTAAAAAATAAAATCTCAAAAAAAAGCAACCCACAAAATAAAATGAAATAAAATCTCCCTGTACTCTCCTATTCCCTCCAGCTACTATCTTATTTCTTCATTTCCTTTTACTATGAAACTCCTTGAAAAAATTGTCTCTATTTAACATTCTCTAGTTTCTCTTTTCCCATTCTCTCTTAAATCCTCTCTAAACAGGTGTTGACCCCTCTGTACTGCTGTTGTCAAGGTCAGTGATGCCCTGCATATTTCTAAATCCAATGGTCAGTTCTTTGTCATTTCCTTGTACTGCACATTGCAAGGATTTGTCAGGGTGATTATTGCCTCCTTGTTCTCTGATTTGATTTCCTAGAATTCTGCCTACCCCACTGGCTGTGGAGCACAGACTTTGGGCCTTGCTCTCTCCATGGTCACTCTAGCGAGCTCATCCTGTTTATAAGCTGAAAACTTTCTGATTTGTATCTCTAGTCCACAACTTTCTCCTAACCTCTAGACTTACGTATTCACAGCCAGCTTGACAGCCTCTCTCGGATGTCTGATAGGATTCCCAATCCTGACATATCCAAAGCTGAACTTTTGCTCTTCCCACTCAAATCTGCACCTCCCGCAGTCTTCCTTATCTCATTAACTGGCAGCTCAATCTTTCTAGATACTCAGGCAAAACCTTTAAGTGTTGCCCTTGGCTCTTATCTTCTCTCATACCCTACATCCTGTCTCTCTGACAGCATATCCAGTTTGACAGTCACTTCAGACTACCCCATTTATTGGGATTGTGAATGAATCTTACTACCTCCCTAATGTTTGGCCTAACCCAGGTCATCATTGTTTCTGAAAGACCAGCATTTCTGATGATTTAAATAGCCTACTACCTGGTCTCTCTGTTCCTGTCTTGTGCCCCCTCATCCTTCTCTACACATTTGTCTGTTCCTAAAATTGCAACCAGAATGATATAAAAATAAGTCAAATTATGTCTCTATTAATATTTTGTAGTAGCTATGCTATCAAAGTAAAAAGAAAACATGAAATCCATTTTATGTATGTATGTATTTTTTATTTTTGTGGTACTGGGGATTACGCCCAGGGCCACAGGGATGCTAGGCAAGTGCTCCTCAACCTGAAATTAATTTTAATATTATTTGAACTAATATGTAAAAATATAACTTAAGCGTATAATCTATGTAAGAAGTTACTAAAGAAATTATTTTACTTTTTGTATCAATTCTTCAAAGTCTGTATACAGTTTGGATGTTAAATTTTTTTTGGAAATACTCAATTACTATTTAGATTTCATAAAATTTATAATTGAAAAAGTAGATTCACATGCCCAGGTAACTCCAAGTAGCATTAAAAGTTTTCTAATTACTGAGTCCACTATTAGTTTTTTTTAATTTTAATTTTAATTAATGTTTTAAAAGTTAACAAAATTCAGTTCCTAGCCACATTTCAAATACTAAAAAAAGTCATTTGATGCTAGTGACTATCATATTGGACAGTGAAACTCTTTACCCTCTGGCTGTGTTCTTGGACCTCATCTCCTACTGCTTTTTCCTTTGGTCATTCTCCAGCTGTATTGGCCTCCCTTGCTTTGATTATGTCAGATGAAGCCCATCTTAGAACCTTTGCATTTGTTGTTTTCTTTGCCTGAAAAGTTCTTCCCCTTAAATAGCTGTACAGTGTGCTCCTTCACTTTCCTTAGGTTTTTGCTCCAATGTGCCTTTAGAAGTGTTTTCCCTTGCCAACCTATTTAATATCTGTGTCAATTGTCTTCTGTACCTAGCTCTTCCATTTGCAAGGTGCCTTCTGAAAGAAAAAAGAGGTAGAGGGGAGAAGTGACCTGATCTACAAAGGAAAGCAGTAAAATGCAAGAATTGTCCCATAAAGACATACAAATGAATGAGTATGTTAAACAAAAGCACAGAGTAAAATAAAATTGAATAAGGGATCATATCCCTGAGCTTACTTGCTACCTTAGGTGACATTTTTATATGCATGCAGACCCTTTACAGATTGTAAGATTCTTAAATGCAGCACTCCACCTTAATGTGCTCTTGCAACTCCTTTGCTACTTAGTATAGCTCTGAACAAAAGGCAGTTTGGAATCTCCAACCTGGGCCTTTTATGTTATATATTCTGTGATGGCCTCTCTTCCCTTTGTTCTTTTTCAGTGACACCAACTGGTATACTTGCTGATGGTTTAAATGTGTTGACTTCACATGTCTTGTGGCTGTGATTATATATTATAATTGACTCATTCTTTCCTTGTCCATTGTGGTACATTCTTAGTCATTTTCTAAAACCAATTCATTTTTATGTTCTTAGTAGGAATACAATTACAATAGGATGTGAGTTTTTGAGGACAAGGACTGTGGCTTACTTAATTTTTCATCTTTTTTTTAAAATATACCTTTATTTATTGATCAATTTTCATGTGGTGCTGAGGATCAGACTGAGTGCCTCACAAAAGCTAGGCAAGTGCTCTACCACTGAGCCACAATCCCAGCCCCACTAAATTTTTCATCTTTAATGTTTTCCTCACTGCCTTGCTGTAGGTACCCAGTCAGTGCATGTTATATTGAATGAACCAGGCCACAGAGGAGCATTCAGAATTGCTATTCATGGAGGAAATTTGTGTTAAGATGTATGTCTTGAACCCAAGTATGGTACCTCTTTTGTTATTTTTTAAAAAAATTTTATTGGTTCTTGATTCTTTTTAGCTATACATGACAGTAGAATTCATTTTGATATAATTGTATGAGCGTGAAATATATCTTATTCTAACTAGGACCCCATTCTATGGATGTACATGATGGTGGGATTCACTGTGGTGTATTCATATATGTACCTAGGAAAATTATTTCAGATTAATTCTACTATCTATCCTGTTCCTATCCTCCTACTCTTCCATTCATTCCTCTTTGTTTGTTGATATTTTAACTACATTTGGGAGACAAAAAGACATCAAGCGGTGGGGAACAGTATAATCAAAGATCAGTCCCTAAATAGGAGAGAGTCTACAGATCTGCAGTGCTCAGATGAGCTTACTGTGTTAGAAAATTAAGAAAATGAATATGCTGCCAGATACAGTGGCACACTCCTGTAATCCCAGTGGCTTGGGAGGCCAAGGCAGGAGAATCACAAATCAAAGCCAGCTTCAGCAACTTAACAAGGCTTTGAACAATTTAGCAAGACCCTGTCTCAAAATAAAAATAAAAAAGGGCTGGGAATGGGCTCAGTGGTTAAGTCCTCTGGGTTCAATCGCCAGTACCCCCCAAACAAACAAATAAAAAGAAACATAAACAGAGTGGTAAAACATACCTGTTTGTATTACAGATATGCTTTTTTCTCTTACCCTAACTTTGTCCTTATTTAACATTTGATGGTCTGACTTCTGGGTGAAGAGCATAAGAAACCTTATTTGTAAATCAAGGGATTGGGACAGATAATTAATGAGTATCCTTCTAACTCTGATTTTGTTTATTTTGTGGAAAACAGACTATATTAGAACTGCTGTAATGATACCCTGGTGGGCACAATTCTTTTTGTAACTTCTGCTTGTTTGCTTCTGCTGTTTGGTCTTTATAGGTGCAGTTTATATGGAAAGCAATAAACTATTTGAGTTGCCTATGAGGATATTGGGGTAGCAAGTTCAGAGTATGAAAATGTGTATTAATTTAAAAAATGTTTTTAGTTGTCAATGGACACTATGTATGTATGTATGTATGTATGTATGTATGTGTGGATGTGTGAGGTGCTGAGGATCAAACCCAGTGCCTCATACATGCTAGGCTAATGCTCTACCACTGAGCTACACCTACCTGCAGCCCTAATTTTGATGACTTTATTATCAGGAAACTAGAGTTTGTGCAGTTCTCCAGAATTAATTTTGGTGACTTAAAAGTTAAAACCAGCACCCTATCTTGGCAATGAGGTCTTTTACTGAATCTGAGTAAACTGAAAAAGTTACTTCGTTCTTCCTATAATAATTTATTGCTAATGGAAGGTGGCAGAGTGTAAGCATATTCCAGCAGGCAAAAAAAAAAAAAAAAGGAGACAAAAATCTTCTTTCCCCTTATTCTTCAATGTAAGTTCTTCATTTTAAATAATGTTAAGTATTGAAAATTAATGTAAAAAAGTTTTACTGACCAAAATAGATATTTAAGAAATAGCATAGTAGGGCAGATTCCACATACAAGTAAAATGAGGTAAGTGTCTGTCCTTTATTCTTTATATTCGTAACTTTTCATGCTTACCCAGCTTTACACAGTTCAGATAGATTGCTCTGTTGGAACCACACATCACCCTACTTCTGAACTGTTTTCCTTCAGAGAAGGTATGTCAATTTCATTATTGCAGTTACTGTTTTTGCTTACATCTGCCTCCTAGCATTGAAGCCCTCTGTCTCTGTCTTAAGGGACTTCCACTTGTACTTGCTTGATTACTGTGAAGGCTGCACCCTTTTCTTGACCCAGAGCCAGGTTTTCTCCCCTTCAGTGTGTACTGAACAAAAGTAATATTCCTATCTATTGCTCACATATGTGACATCCAACAGCTAATGAAGAAACTTAGCTGGTTTCATAGCACAAATGCCCAGCTGATCTATTGACAGTTTGCAGGACTTGCCACAAAGGTCCCACTGTCCAGTTTTTTGTTTTTTTTGTTTTTTTTTTTGGTACTGGGGATTGAAACCGGGGCACTCCACCACTGAGCCACATCCCCAGCCCAATTTTGTATTTTTCTTTAGAGACAGGGTCTCACTGAGTTGCTTAGGGCCTCGCTAAGTTGCTGAGGCTGGCTTTGAACTTGGGATCCTCCTGCCTCAGCCTCCCAAGTGCTGGATTACAGGTGTGCGCCACCACGCCCAGCTCCAGTTGTTTTTAGTGAGGACTGGATGTCTTTTTTCTTCTCCAACTTTTTATTTATGGTATTGCCACATTTTTTCTCAGAATAATTTAATAAAGCATTTACAAAATATATTTACTCTTTCTCCTCTAATTCTAACTTTAATGAACAAAGTTATTGTGTACTCTCTAATTATGTTGATTTCCCAAACTCTTCTGCCAGTTTCATTTTCAAAATTTATAGTTTTCCATTAACTTTCATAGTTTTGAAATTAAATCTTCTTAAAAAAAATCTTTGGCATCTTGAACTGAACACTGCAGTTTCCAATTATTTTGATACGTGAGAGAGAAAAGTCATCTGCTTAAGTGTCCCACATAGTAAGGAGGCAAATAATACTTACTTTATAGGAATCTTGCTGCATCTTCCTTAAGTTAGATTATACAGCTATTTGATGTTGTGGGTGATGCTATGAATTTGTGATTTGCATGGCTTCAGATGTCATAATTTTTCCCCCACTTTCTAGGAAGTAACAGCTAGCAGTCGCCACTATGTTGACAGGCTATTTGACCCTGATCCCCAGAAAGTTCTACAAGGTGTCATGTAAGTAGTATGTATTTAAGAGTCTATCAAAAAGTCTTGTTTGTTTTCATGTTTTAATCTGCCAAATTTTATAATTCTGAAAATGCAGGGTTATAATATTTTCCTTCCATTTGGCTTCTTTTTGAAAAGACTGCTTGATCTTCATGACTTTTAACATTTTACTATAAATAATTGTTGAATAGTTATTAACTAACATAATTGTCTTCATTTTTTGTAGAATACTTGTTTTACACTTAAAAATTTTCCTCTGGAGAATACTTTTGCTACTTTAGTATCCACAGAAGCCAGAGAATAAAATTGATCTTTTGTAATTGGAAAGCAGTGGGAGAATAGGTTAGTAGGTTTTGTTGTGCTTTGTGTTCTGATTAACTCACCAACTGCCACTGGGTCTCCCAGTGATGTTTTCTATATCAGAATTTAAAAAGCAGGCATTAGAAAATTGAAATACACTCTCGATAAGCTAAAGGACCTTCTTTTCCCCCAAATTTCATCATGTTTAATGAAAAGAAGCATTTTTAAGCAATATCCTGGAGGTGATTATGTTTTTAAAAAATGAAGTGGGAAAAATGGGGTAAAATTTCAAATGTCTGAAAGGTGAATTCTCTCTCCTCAGGGATGAGAAACACATAGGACCTACAGACCTGAACTGTGTTTGAGGAAAGAAGGATACAAATAGGGTCAAGATGAGATGCATTTGTGGTAGCAGTGAGGCATAAATGTGTGAACCCCTTTTTTCTTCTCTTACTCTTTATGTTGTCAACCAAATAATACCTTAAGTTTAATTCTTGCTCAGCTATAGCAAGGCTAGGATGCCTTACTTATAGAAGTTTCTTCTGATTGGAATTGGTAGTCAAAGCTTCCCAGTGCCCCAAACAGGCAGTATGGAGGGATGTTTGGGAGATGTGAATTTGTAAAAGGAGGCAAAATAAGTGCGTGTGGCTATTCAAATTGTGCTAGAAGAGAAGGTGAAGAGTTGCCTGGGACCACCTAAGATACATGACAGTTTATCTTTACATCTTCTGTTTATAGAACTAATAACAGATATTTCTTGTTTTTTCATTCTGTTATTGTTTGCCTTTGTTCCTTAACTGGGAGATTTTGTGATGATTAAGTCTGCTTTTTTTAAGATAAATTTGATTATTACCAGGAAAAGTGGTATTAAACCCTTCTATTTAATTAAATCAGTTTGGACTGTACCTTCATGATCAAATTAGTTGAGGGGGTAGTTTTAATTTAATATTTCTCCTGAGACCAGACAGGCATTCCCCACATACAGCCAGACAGCTGTGTATATTGATAATCCTAAATAACTATCAGTAGTTAAAACATTGAAAACATCAGAATCATTAAGTGTTCAATAAATGGTATTAGAAGGCGATGTACTATTGCTAATATAGTTGTTTAGGAGGAAGCTAGTTATTAGTCAAAGATTTTTCATGGTAAGTCTGCATCCTGAGTTGTATCTGATATGAGTAGATTGTCACTTTGAGAAATTTTCAATTTACTAAAGAACACTATACTTTTTTAAAGTTAATTAAAATATCAAATGAGACAAGAGAACATTGAGAAAGATTAAATTATAACAAAACAACTAAAGTGTAGTTTGATAGCCTTAGTGCCTTTTGAACAATGATGAAGTCTCAGACACAATTAACTGTCATCTAGACAGACAAAGAAAGGCTGTTCATGTGAAGAGATGGTGGAGTGGAAAGAACATGGATTTGGCATTGGACAACAGTAGGATGAATCCCGGTCATTTCCTAGTGAGGTCCTTTTCTTGCTGTGGGCTTGGGCAAATTGCTTAATTTCCTTGACCCTTCATTTTATCGTCTGCAAAGAGTTGTTTTGCCAGGTGTTTGTGAGAATTAAGTCAGAAATAAAAAATTCAGTGCTTGATGTGTTGTGGATACCAAACCAGCTGGCACTTAAATCGTTAGTTATTAGCTCCAAGATAAATAACTTCAAAAATAAGATAATTCTCTGCACAGAAATAAAAGGAAAATTCAAATTAAAGAATCAAACATAAAACAATTTGAACTGAAGAAGATGAGTGAGAGAGACTAGAATTCTTGACTGAGATAAGAGAATAAAAACCAGTAAATGTGATTGCTATTTGCTAAAATCTGTTTATAGTTTGAAAAGTACAGATTACCCAGCATTTTTTCCCTTTATGTCAGAGTACGGCTGACCTTCTGGTGGTTTATTTGGTATGATTTTACAAAGCTTCCTTTTATCTAGGTAGAAATACTTACTCTTTCTGACAATTGTTTCTTAAGTTAACATCATTATCCAAAAATTAATTTAAGGATGAAAAATAAATTTTATTTTAAACATTTTATTTTTCAAGTAATTTTGTTTAATACAATATTGATAGAGGGAAAAGGGAACCAAAATGATACTTAGGAAAAGAAAGTTGACCAATTTTTCCCCTTTTTATGTGTCTTACACAACTATTGAGTCACACAGAGACCATTACTAGACCAAAATAGGTAGGTAAGAAAGGTAGCCGCAGAGTATAAACAAACTAAGGTAGTGTGTTAATTTTAGGCAAGGAAAAGACAGGCTGAGGTAATCTTATTTAAGTCCAAAATATCCAACTGGAGGAACATAAAAGAATTGACAAGAATTATAGCTTTGCCTATAAACTAGATTTTTATCAATTTTCTGTCTATAGTCAATTTGATTTTTATCAGTAAAGATTGAAAACATGCTAACAGAAACAAATAAAATTGAAGGAATTAAAGGTAAGTAATGAGTTTTCTTCCATTTATAATCTACTCAGCTGAGTTAGAGCCATAGCCCCACCTGTAAACACAGGGAACATTTATGTAGATAACCCGTATTCCCCAGGAGTGTTTTACCCAATCAGTGAAGAATAATATTCAGCATCAGAACTGCTTATTTTTCAGTTGTTGAAGAATGGGAGTTATCAAAAAGTAACTTTTTTATGCAGTATTTAACATAAACTTTAATGATCCTACTGTATCACAGGTTTGAATACAAAATCAGGTCTTTTTCTCTGTTTTTTAGTGGAGTGCTTCATGAATTTGCATGTCTTCCTTGCAGAGGGGCCTTGCTAACCTTCTATCCTTCTGCTTAAGTGAGCCTAGGTTCTTTTCTCTACAAGAGCAAAATTTCATACGCATAACTGAATAGATTATTAGGTGTGGTATAAGATATGAATACAGAGACTTGTGTAAGTCATGAACTATATAACCTTTGTACCTACATAAAAGAATATGTGTATATTGGATGAACTACTCTGCCTTGCAGATTCTGAGCTTCCTGTCATGCAGAGATCTGCATGTGACTTTAAAAAACAATTGTAGGAAGTTTTTGGTGAGGTTATTATGGTATTGGTTCAGCAATGTTAAATCTCATAATTGAAGAACAGTAGTTTTTCAAATGTTTTTGTAGATCATAAGTCAGAGTTACTTAAATACTCTGTAGTATATATGTCTTTTAAAACATATCTATACTGGAGCTCTTGATCTGGTTCTTACTTCACTTATTCATAATGAAAAGATTGATAGATGAGTCCTATGTGACCCTGTGTTGATATTCCATGATAAAAGGCAAAAGACTGAAATCCTTTCAATGTTAAATAGAATCAGCTAGACTTTGATTTAATTTAAAGGCAGTTGCAGATGCTTTGGAATTGTGTGTTTTTTTACCAAAATTCATTTCTTTTTTTTTTTTTCTTTTTTTTTGCGGTGCTGGGGATTGAACCCATGACCTTGTGCTTGCGAGGCAAGCACTCTACCAACTGAGCTACATCCCCAGCCCCCCAAAATTCATTTCTAAAGTGTCTTCCCAAGTATTTTAGGGTACACATGAATTGAGTTTATTTTGGTAATGATTTTCTGGTCCCACAAGTGACCCAACTCTGGTTTCAGTATAAACAAGTTCCATTTTCTTACATGAGCTAAAGATATAAATTTCTATAAAATGAAATATTAGGGTTTTGAGAACTTTTAAGTTAAAGGGTTAAGTTTTAGAATAATTCTAAATTAATATTCTGAAAAAGAAATCCCTTTAAAAAGCTTATCCCCTAATACATTGAATCTGTAATTTTAAAAAAGTGTTTTGAGTAGTCCCAGCAACTTGGGAGTCTTAAGCACTAGGATTGCATGTTTGAGGCCATCCTGGGCAATTTAGTGAGTCCCTATCTCAAAAATAAAAAAATAAAAAGGCCTGGGGCTGTAGCTTAGTTATAAAATGTCGCTGAGTTCAATCCCCAGCTTACTACCACCCTGACCCAAATAGGTATTTCAAGTAAATGTCTACAAAGACAATGCTAATATCAGATGTAAAAGAGTAATCTTGAGTCTTACTTGTTTAAAGCTATGTATTCTGAAACAATTTAGTTAGAATTATGGTTAAAAGGGTGGCAGAATTTTCCAGAATTTGTTAGATCATATTGATAGTCCTGCGCACAGATGAGCTGTTTGTATTTGTGTATGTGTGATATTAACTTTGAACATTAAGAACAGCTATATAAGCCAGGCGCGGTGGTACACGCCTGTAATCCCACCACTTGGAAGGCTGAGGCAGGAGGATCACGAGTTCAAAACCAGCCTCAGCAACTTAGCGAGGCCCTAAGCAACTCAGCGAGACCCTTTCTCTAAATAAAATACAAAATAGGGCTGGGGATGTGGCTCAGTGGCTGAGTGCCCCTGGGTTCAATTCCCAGTACATAAAAAAAAAAAAAAAAAAAAAAGCTATATATTTGTATGCCTATGTGTATATATTTTTCATACATATAAATCACCTATTTGCTGCCACATTATTCTATAACGTTTAATACATGTTTATGTTCTTTGGAATGATTATGTTTAAATATTAATATGCTACAAAGATATTTGGGCATTGCTAATGCACTTAAATTATACTCTTCATTTTTGGAGAATGCGATTTATATTCATATATTGATAAAGAATTAAATACGATAAATATCCTAATTTCTGAGTCAGTATTTAATTTAAAATTTATGCATTTGCTTATTATTAAGGAGCCATAAGATGCTGTAGAAGACAGATCAAATATTTACAGTAGTTTTTTGGTGATTTTATGCAAACCAGAACTGTATCTAAAACTACATGTATTCCAAAAATTTGCATCATGGAAGAATTTATAAGAATGAGCTGGCTGCAGTGGTGCACACCTTAATCCCAGCGGCTTAGGAGGCTGAGACAGGAGGATTGCGAATTCAAAGCCAGCCTCAGCAATTTAGCAGGGCCCTAAGCCACTCAACAAGACCTTGTCTGTAAATAAAATATAAAAAAAGTCTGGGGGTGTGGCTCAGTGGTTGAGTGCTCCTGCGTTCAATATCCCCAGTACCAAAAAAAAAAAAAAAAAAATGAAGAAAGAATGAAACTGAATTGCTGTCAATTCTCAGGTCTTTTTGATTTATACATCTAGTAGATATGCAGTAAATACCGAAGTTAACTTGAGTTAAAGTTTTCTGTAAAAAGTTTGCTTCCTGAATTGAAGCCTTCTGCAAAAATAACTTTTGTTTGAATAATAGATCATTATGAAATGCTTTTTAAATTGGCAATTTACATATGACCAGTTGTTAGTTTGGAATATTAATATGGATATAAATATTCCTTAATTGGAGTTGAGTATATATACCCCATTCCCAACCAAGCTTGGTAACAAAGTTTATTGTATTGGGTGTTTTGATACTATATTCTCCAAAAAAGAGCTTTATAATAATTGTAGGGGCAGAACATGAGTACATTTGTAATTTTCAAAGTTCAGATCATTTTTATAGGTTGTTTACTATGTTAACCATATTCTTTCTTACCCACAAATATGGTTTCCCCCCCTATTTTATGGACGAATATCCTATGAACAGTGTGTTCACTATTCACTTATCAAATTGTGGTTTTCAGTATCCAGTATAATGTTTGGTTACTTTATATCAATGAGATTAAACATGATTCTAGAATAGTGTTCTAAACATGAGCTGTTTCAGGTAAGTGGAAGGTAATACTGGTTCAAAATGAAAATAACATAATTAATCTTTAGCTTGGGTTTCAACCTTCAATACTTTTAAAGATAATTTTGTTTTTAGAGGTTAATCAGGTTTTCAGTTAAAATTTATGTTGTTTTTGACTGTTATGAAATAAATGTGCTTATACCTAATTGAAACTTTTTCTAGGAGATTTCAGTTCTTTCTTTAGCTTTTGCTACTATTTTAATGGCATAGTTTAGTGTTTACTTTCTCTCAGTATTGATCACCTTTATAATCCTCTAATTTAACTGTAGTAGACTTTGTGTATGTTTTAATATTTGAGCCTTTTTTCTCTAATTAATCTCTTTCAGAACAAAGAAAGGAAATGAAGTAGAAAGTTTAACCTGCATGTAAAAGTGGGTGCCTCATAAGTCATTTATTAGCGTGCAAATTTAAGATTCTGTCTAGATTTTAGCTGAAATTGTTACTTGACAAATGCATGTTTGGACCATCTTAATATTGACTCCTCTTCATTCATCCCCCCAAAGTGGGATATCCTCAAGGCTTACTTTTTTTGCCTTTCTACCTGGATATTCTTATCTTACCTCAAGATAATTCAGTTTGTCTCAAGTCAAGAAAGATCCTTGTCTCTAAGCTTCCTAGTGTTTTCTGTGTCTAGACATGAAGTAGTCATTCAAGTTATGCCACAAAAGATTTCCTGTACCTATTGAATCATCTTGTTAACTCCTGCCTCAAAATGTGCTTTGCATTCATGATTCCAGTGGCTGTAAACCTAATTTTTCCTCACATAATCAGATCTCCAGGGGGATTGGTTAATTCCTTCAACAAACATTATTAAGTGTCTGCCAAGCGCCACTCATTGTGTAGTATGGGGGTATTTAAGAATGAATAATGTAGTCTGTGGCCTGGAGAATTTAAAAGTCTAATGAAGAAGTCAAATAACTCAGGAGGCAATCCACATATAGTTTGGTGACTACTGTGATGATAATAAAGCATAGCGTCCTTGGGACCATAGGGGAAGCATCACCCTCTTAGGTCCCCCTCTTGACTCTAGTCTTATCCACATGCCAATACATTCCACATTCAGCTTATCTTACTTAGGCACTGCTTCCTTCACATCACTTCTGTGTTCAAAAACATAATCACTCCTTAGTCCATCTCCCTTTAGTTTGTCCCTTCTCCCTATTACTTTTCTAGTAACTCCCTGAAGTTAATCTTCCTTTCAGACCAGGTTCCTTGTCCTGCCTGAGAAACAGGCCGTATTCTTTTCAATATGATTGTCCGTGAAAGACTTTTTCTTTTCCCTCCCCATCCACTTATCCAAGTCCTGACCATTTTTTTAAGGATTGTCTTAGTTCCTCCCATTGCCTCAAAAATCTGTTAACCATCAGATTTTCCTGTCCATATAATTACTCAGTTTATAACTTAACACTGCCTTACATTGTTAGTGTTATTTTTTTCATTCCAAGGAGATTGTAAACTCTTCAGATCAGGCATCCCCTTGTGTGATGTTTTTGTATCCTTCATATAGCCCACTATACTCCTGTGCTCACTAATGAGTTTCAGTAGAATATAAGTAGGACATCTTCCTACATTTAAAGTTAATAGGCAGGAGGTTATATTCCATTGATCCCTGGGAAGAGGATGTCTGAGTAAAGCTTAGATATACTTTTATTTTGTATAAAAATGTAAAAAGTGAAAAAGTTTGTTTTAAACGCCAGATGTGCTAGAGGTAATGCAAAGATCATGTGGCTGAAAAGACATGGGTTGAGATGATTGACTCTGTCATTTAATATAGGGTTCTGAAAAAAAATCTCTAAGCATGAGTTGTAGCTTCCTTATCTATAAAATGGGATTAATATTATAAAAAAATTATAAGGAAGGGGAAATAAAGTAGTGGTTATAGCATATTTTGTAAGTTTAAGGAATATATAGATTGTACATAGCTTTGTTGTGTTCCTATCTTGGATGTTAACTGAGTTTGCATTTTTAAAAAATACATTTTTTTGGGCTGGAAATGTAGCTCAGTGTCATTTGTGTGGCAAAAAGAAAAAAATTACATATTTCTATTAGTACATTTTCTCAAATCACAATAATTAATGATCCACTGATCATAACTTCCTTGATATTTCCAGGCCAGATTTACTTTAATGCTGCTGAAGATGAACAAATTTGTGTCCTAATAAGTGATGAGTGTATTATGATGGAGGGACACCTAGGCCAGACCTTGAGGTCTTGGGTCATGGTTCCTGGAGGAAGTGATGTTGGCACCTAAGTTCAGACTGGAAGGATAAATAAAGTTAGCCAGAGGACCATATGAAAAAGGGGATAAGGAATGATGAGAGAGACAGACTACATTGTACTTAGATCTGCTAAAAAGGGGGAAATGTGATTATTGTCTCTTGGTTTAACTGTTTCATAGAAATGACCTACTAGCATCCCTTTGTAACAACTGAATCGAATTTATTTGCTGGGCGTTAACATCTTTCCTCCCTAATTAGCATAGCTATATTTTTTTTTATCAGAGCCAAAACAAGAATTCTTTTTTCCTTAGCCATTACTTTATTTTATTAATAAGTGATCTCTTCAGCTTGCATTTAGTCTGTAGCCCCTGGCTGCCTCTTCATGTACCTTTTGTAAATTAGTAAGAGAACTGGAAAATTGGTTTTGGAGGGGGTTTTTGTTTGCTTTTGTCTATAAAAATGTTTACTTTAGCACAGTTGCAGATGTTTGGAATGGGTTCATAGGTAATTATGGAGACAGATACCTCATTTCTGCTTAGTTTGAGAAGAATGGGAAAATATTAAGGTGAGGAGTTCTGTAATAGGATACCCACAATGGCACCTGGCACAAAATACTCTTTTAAAAAAAAAAAATATTTATTTTTTTGTTGTAGGTGGACACAATACCTTTATTTTTATGTGGTGCTGAAAATTGAACCCAGGGCCTCGCATATGCTAGGCAAGTGCTGTTTCACGAACCACACCCCAGCCCCAAAATAGACTCTTAAGTAGATAGCTGCTGGATAGATGCAGTATGAGAAGGGAAGATGATGAAAGTAAATGAATAGCTGTGGTGTTAAGATCTATAAGCTGATAAATTAGAACTAAGCCTGTAAGAAGGAAACAGAGGCATCCATAGGAGGCAGGAGCCTGGACATGTAACCCTTCACTAACTGTGCTTTCTTAACTGAAGCTTTGATATCTTACCATTCTGTAATCATGTGTCAGAACTTGGTAAAAAGCTTCAATAAACTTCATTTGGTTTAGTCTCATAATAAAAAAAAATTGTTACTTATCTATTATAAACCATATAGAAGCCTGGGAGGCTTCTATAATTCATAATTTGCAGAGAGGATATCTCAAGCTGCATAAAACCTACCTGCAGGTACTGAGCTAATGGAAGAAAAGAACAAGCAATTTCAGTGTTTGGCTCAAGACTTGTAAAAGTGGCATTCAGAAACTTGTGGGGAGAATCTGCTTTCAGCACTTTCCTTGCCATAGCACTATTCTCTATAATAATTGTGAAGGATTGTTATTTCCCCCTCACCCACTTCCCCAGATGGGGATTGAACCCAAGGCATTGCACATCCTAGGAAGGGGCTCCACCCCTCAGCTGTATCCCAGCCCATCACCAGACTTTTAAATATCAGTGAATGTGTTTGGTGTTGTAAATACATATTTATTTTTCTAAAGTAACTTTTTCCCCTCTGTTTTCCTACAAGATTATGTTTTATGAACAGTACAACTTTTTGAGATTTTTAACTTTCAAGGTTGTCAAAAAATTCCTCCTTACTATAGGGCTGTACTAGCTGAAAGAGGAAAAGTAAAAAGAGATGTTGAATCAGTATTTAGGAATTTATTGAGATGTAAAAGAAATGGGTGAGCTCAAAACTGCAGTGCTACCAGTGATCTTAATTCTCCCATACCTAACTTCCCCTTATTAAATAAATGTTTTGTAGTGCCTCTTGTTCTATCATGAAATTAAATTCATAGAAATATAACCTGCTTACATACATACTTCTGAAATAATATAATATCTCATCTGCTTATAAAAAGAGAAATAAAAAAATGTAATTTATTATGTTGCAATATGTAAATGCTTAGGTCTAACTGCAATAGAAAACTCAGTGAGATAGTATGAATGCAAGAACTGTAAATGTAGACTGATTATAGATATGTGGTATTGATTTATACAAATGCCACCGAACTGGTGATCTGATTTTTTATATAAAGTACATCTCCCTTTTATTGTCAGTAGAAGCACTATACTGAAAAATTCAGTTTTATTTTAAACTATGCAAAAGATGCTTTCTGTCTTTTCGTAAAACCATGGCCAGAAATTTCCTGCCTTTCTTATAAACTTCTAAAATGCCTGTTGGAGTGATAATGGCCTCTTGGTTACTTTGAGAACTCCTGCTATATAGAAATCCATGGTGTTCTATATCAAAATAGTGCTGTCCAATCAGGGAAATATTTTTAAAATGTTAGTAGTTGTGAGTTTGTTTTGAGCTGTGCATTTTTCCTCAACATGTCCTTTGTAACCAATCATGAATTTGTGAACCAATTGATAGAGGGTTCTCTTATTGTGAAATAGAGTTTTACTTCTGGTGAAGTAGAGTCTTTGTAGCTAGAACAAAAAATACTGGTGAATATATAAGAAATATTACAATGGTTCTTAAAATATTTTAATCTTCTTACAAGATAGTTGGCTGCGTAAGCAAAATGATAACAATGTACTATGTTGTTTCTATCCAATTTAAAATCAAAGTGTGTGACAACAGTAGAAGAAAGAATAGGAAATGGAAATACACTTGCACAGCTCTTAAAACACATGCAAAATATCACTTTAAAGTTTGTCATAAATTAAATGATGAATTGGAAATTCTAAAACAACCATTAAAAAGCAATAAAACAGGACCCAAGCCATGTGTGCTGAAGGTGTCCTGTATTCCTTTATATGCAAGGGGTTGGGGCCTTTTTTAGAATTCAACTCTGCTTGTATCGGAGGTCTTAGCCACTTTCCACTCTATTCTGTTTTACAGTTCTTATGGTCACTTAGCACTTCCCAGTCCCTTCTCTCTCGTACTCCAGGTGAAAAAGGGTCGATGCTTTGACTTTGTCACTAATTTCTGTACTTGCCAACCCAGCTTGTTGCATAATAAAGTGGAATGAATTGATCTTTGATATTTATATTTTTCTATGATGTCTCAACATACTTCATACCTTTTTCTCTTCCCCTGAATTCAGAGACATGAAAAATGCTGTAATTGGAAACAACAAGCAGAAAGCCAACCTCATTGTTTTAGGAGCTGTTCCAAGGTATGTTTGCTGTCTATGCCCTTTCTGCCATTTTGCTAAGTTCTTAATGTATTTCTTACTCTCAGCCACAAGACCCCTTTTTTTTCTATATTGTTTTATCTATATTTTAAAAAATAAATGCTTTGACATATGTGGACCATCTCTAAGAACCATTTGTAGAGAATGGACTAAGAAGTGTGTATATTAATACTCTTTGGAAATTCAGGAAGATCATTAACCCTGAAGTGTAAGAATTTGTTGGATACATTGGACTGTATACCTCCTGATGATTTCTTCTCCATCTCCTTAGAGCCCTGAAAGTTTTTGTGTGAGTGGATAATTTATTAGAATTCTCGAGACATTTTTGAATTTAAAGAGGGGAAAAAACTCTGCGTGTTTTTTTAAATTGATTTTTCATTGGTGCATTATATATAATAGTGAGATTCACTAAGCCATATTCATATATATGCACATAGCATAATTTGATCAGTCTCATTCTGCAGTACATTCCCTTTTCCTTCTTTCCAGCCTTATTCCAGCTTGTTCTACCCTGCTGATCTTCTGTTGTTGATGTTTCAATTAGCACATTATTACTCTATATATAAACAGAATTCATTGTGGTATATTCATACATGGAATAGCATTATTTGGTAGATTTTGTTCCCCAGTACTTCCCCATGCCCTCTCCTCTTCCCTTCTCTATCCCCTTCCTCTACTCTATTGGTCTCCCTCTTATTTTCTTGAGATCCCCTTTTTTATTATGCACCCCTCCCCCCATCTTCCCTATATGAGAGAAAACATTCAACCCTTGACTTTCTGATCTGGCTTATTTCATTTAGCATGGTGTTCTCCATTTCCATCCACTTACCAGCAAATGACATAATTTCATTCTTATGGCTCAGTAAAACTCCATTGTGTGTATATACCACATTTTCTTTATCCATTAGTCTATTGATGAACACCTAGGCTGGTTTCATAACTTGGCTATTGTGCTGCTGTAAACATTGGTGTGCATGTATCACTGTAGTATACTGACTTTAGTACTTCTGGATAAATACCAAGGGGTGGGATAGACAGGTCATATTGTGGTTCCATTCCTAGTCTTTTGATTATATTAATTTACAGTCCCACAAATAATGTGTAAATGTATCATTTTCCTCACATCCTTGCCAGTATTTATTATTGTTTTTATTCTAACTAGAGAGAGAAAAATCTCAGTGTAGTTTTGATATGCATTTCCCTAATTGCTAAAGATGTTGAACATTTTTTCATACATTTGTTAGCCATTGGTATTTCCTCTTTTGAGAAATGTTCATTTATTCATTTGCCTATTTATTGATTGAATTATTGGGGTTTTATTGGTGTTAAGTTTTTTGAGTTCTATTTATATAGTAGATATTAATTATCTGTTAGAGGACAAAGTTGGCAAAGTTTTTCTCCCATACTATAGATTGTCTCTTCACACTCTTAATTGTTTCTTTTGCTGTATATAAGTTTTTTAACTTGATGCCCTCCACTTATTCTTGGTTTTATTTCTTGAGCTTTAGGAGTCTTACTAAGGAAGTCAGTGCCTGTGCCAGTGTGTCACAGTATTGACCCTGTGTTTTCTTCCAGCAGTTTCAGAACAGAGTCTAATTCCTAGGTCTTTGATGCATGAGTTGGTTTTTGTGCAGGGTGAGAGGTAGAGATCTAGTTTTATTCTTCTATATATGAATATCCACTTTTCCTAGCACCATTTATTGAAAAGGCTATCTTTTCTCTAACATGGTTTTGGCAGCTTCATCAAGGATCAGATGACTCTACCTATGTAGAATTGTCCTTGCTTGGTTTTTAATCCTGTTTTTTTTTTTTTAAATCTGATTTTGAGAATTTGTTGTTTCTTGAGTTATCATAGAAAGTTTGATTTCTTTTTCTGATAACCTATCATCTCCCTTTTGGCAGGCAGTGACAGTTTATAATGTTCTTTATGCCTTTGCTACTTAGAAACAAGCTTTTTGTTTTTGTTTTTGTTTTTTGCAAAATTGTTATGTTTTAAAAAATATTCTTATTTCATTCATATATTCTATTTTTTGATTACAGGATTAATGGTTTTAATGCTTTTAACATCACTGACTTCAAATGTATTCTTTAGTAACCATAAAGCTCTCAGCAGCCATTCTTAGGGTTTGTGTACAGTATATCCGTTGGCATCAGGCCATTTTTCTGCCGCCAGTATGCTGCCCTCTTAACACTTTACAACCCAGATTGTTAGCCTGTGAACTTCCTAGTCAGTCATTGGTCCAGATTGTTAGCCTGTGAACCTCCTCATCAGCCATTAGTCCAACAGCTCTACTAGTCCTGTGAAACTTCACTACTTAAGAGAATGGCTCCTCCACCATTCATTCTCTCTCTCTCTCTCTCTCTCTCTTTCTCTCTTTCTCTCTCTCTCTCTCTCTTCCTCCCTCCTTCCCTCCCCCCCCCCCCTCTCTCCTCACCCTGCGGGCAAACACTCTACCTGTCCGTTTAATAAAATCTCTTGTGTGAGTTCCTGCATCTAGAGTGGTTTTTCTGGGTGTTTTCATTGGTGCCGTGATTTGGGTGGGCTCTTCTACCGCCTCTTAGGCGAGTGGAATTTCATCTCATGCCCCAGACCCGGAGACACTGGTCTCACCTTCCATTCGCCTAGACTCTCTCCTCCACATCCCGACACCATCTTCAGATTGGTGAGTTTTCCCCTAGGTTAATTTAACATCGAGTACCAGAACATGAGACCATGAAGGAGGTGCTGGAGCAAGCTGGTCATGAAGCAATGCCACCCAGACACCAAGAAGTTCCTGTGGTTGCTTTTCACTCCTGTCTGCCTCGATGACCTAGACGAGACCTTCCAACCGTGTCACTCACTCTCTGTGTAGGTGAAGGACTGCTGCGCTCCAGTGATGTCTGCCTTCGACTTCCCCTGGCCTGACATGCTCATGAGTGTGATCATTTCCCATAGGACAACAACCTCTGCATTCCTCTCGCTAGCAGCGACCACCTCCTGCTGGCCACTGAGGAAACTTCAAAGGAATAAGACTCTTTGCCCCTAACCAGCAGGAAAAAACTACAGAAGAATGACCATCTTCCCACCCATATATCTATAAAAACAAAAAGGAGGAATGTTGGCATCAGGCCATTTTGCTGCTGCCGCTATTCTACCCACCTCCCACACCACTTTACAACCCAGGTTGTTAGCTCACCTACCTCCTCATCAGCCATTGGTCCAGTGACTACTAGCCCGCGAAATTCTACTACTTAAGAATGGCTCTCCCACCATTCACTCTCTCTCACTCTCACTCTCTCCCTCTGTCTCTTTCTCTTTCTCTGTCTCTATTTTGTTTTTTTAGTACTGGGGATTGAACCCGGGGCACTTGACCACTGAGCCACATCCCCAGCCCTATTTTGTATTTTATTTAGAGACAGGGTCTCACTGAGTTGCTTAGGGCCTCGCTAAGTTGCTGAGGCTGACTTTGAACTTGTGATCCTCCTGCCTCAGCCTCCCAAGTGCTGGGATTACAGGCGTGCACCACTGTGCCTGGCTCTGTCTGTCTGTCTGTCTGTCTGTCTGTCTCTCTCTCTCTCTCTCTCTCTCTCTCTCTCTCTCCTTTTCTCTCTCTCTCATCCTGTGGTCAGACACTCTGCCTGTCCGCTTAATAAAATCTCTCGCGTGAGTTCCCATGTCTGGAGTGGTTTTTCTGGGTGCTTTCAATATCTAAATAGTGCTTTAGGGAGCATGAAATTAGAATGCAAAAGAGAGGACCATAAGTGATGGAGCATTAGAGTCTGGGGATTAGCTGTTTGGCAGGCTGGGCTGGAGTGGAATTGGGAGGATTTCCTCAGTTCCCAAATGGGAGAGTTGAAAAGAAGAAAGGTTTCCTTTTTTGAAAAACTCCACAAAGACTATTCCCTTTATGCTAGACCTGTGCCGTCTCAACTCCAAAGCTCTGGATTTCTAGTTCGAGTTTGTGATGCAGCAGTACTTGGCATGTTTTGAAAAGACCCACCAGGAAGTAGCATGAGCTGTTCTTGTTCTGCAGATACCACTTGTATACAACCCTCAGATTTATAGTTTAATAAACTCTGAGAGCTTATGATAGTCCTGTTGTTCAAAATGAAAAATCTCTTCTAGATTTTTTCAGATATTTCTTTATTGAATTGGCAGATAATATAACTAAATAACCATTACCCAGAGAAATTCAAATAAGCTCAACCAACTATAATTTTAGTAGGTGGAATGTATCTTTTATCACATTCTTTTGTCATAATATTTTAACTTACTTTTATTCTTTTAGTCTCTTTGTTTATCAAGTCCCTTCTTTTTAGATTGTTGTATTTGCTTCAGCAAGAAACGTCAAGCACGGAGCTGAAAACGGAATGTGCAGTGGTGTTAGGAAGTCTTGCTATGGGTACTGAAAACAATGTCAAGTCTCTGCTGGACTGCCATATTATCCCTGCCTTACTACAAGGTACGCAGAGAGGCATTTCACACAAGAGAAATCACAGTGAGCTTGCAGTGTTTGAAGTATGATTGAGAAGATGAATCTCACATGTAGCTTCTGTTAATAGGACTACTGTCCCCCGACCTGAAGTTCATTGAAGCTTGTCTCCGATGCCTGCGTACCATCTTCACCAGTCCTGTCACTCCAGAGGAGCTGCTATATACAGTGAGTTTGGATGTTTTTGGGTCATTGGTTATATTTCACTAACAACTTATTTATTTATCATCTTCAGACTCATAGCTATGATATGGAAAAAGTCTCAAGTATTTGAGTTTCTGCTTATTTACAAATATTAAACATTCTACGCTTTGTTTAAAAATGAACAATGGTAGAACATTTGCCTATAATGTACAAGGCTTTGGGTTCAATCCCCAGCACCATGAAACAAACAAATGAAGATTGTCTCAGATCCTTGAGGAATTTATAAGCTGTTAAAAATAAAAAAGGCCCATTTTTATCTCTTTGTATAATTAAGAGGGTATTTTTTATGCTAAATGAGTGATAGGGAGTTCTGCTCGCTTTAGGTTCGAGTCCAGGAAAGTAGGCTTTGTAGAGTAGCTAAAATTTGACATATGTCTTGAATAATGGATAAAATTTAGAGAATTGGAGAGGAAGGAGGCCATTCTGGGAAGGATCTGTGTGAGGCAATTGCAGAACAGTCTGATGTGGGGAGGGCGTTGTCAGTGGTAGCCAGAGAGGTAGATCAAAACCAGCTTGCAGGAGGGTTAGTTGATAGGCTAGAATCAGAGCATACCTGGAAGAGAATCCAAAGATATTTGGAGTCAGCCAGTGTTTTTCAGAAGCCTCAGGGACTATGAAGGATTTTCCATGGGACTCTCTTAATGAAAATTACCTGGACCAGTGTTGTTGAAACACTTATCTGAAATATGATTTTCACTGCTTCAGTGTACACATGTGTAACTTTGCGTATGTGAATTCTGAGACAACTATCACAACATAGTTCCACAAATGTGATGCCCTCTGGTTTCTATTTTGTTGTTTTTCATTAAAAACAAATAATGCCATTTGTGGTTCTCTGAACTCACACAAAGAATCACTTGTTTGATTGGATACACAGATATCAGAGATCTTATCCATAATCCAGGGTTACAAGTATTTCAAGAACATAAACAAACAAGAGGCACAGGGAAAACAAGCATGAAGAAGAGATGGCACATGGGTCCACAGTCCATCCTGCCTACATCAGACACATAACTCTTCTGGCGTCAGTGATACATAAGGTCTCCAAGTGAGCCTTGTGGGTCACTTCACAAAGTAGGAAGTATCTAAGTTATGAAACATCTCAGTTTTACACGTTGGGGTTTTTTTTTGTTTTTTTGTGTTTTTTTTTCTTAAATATTTTTTAGATGTTGATAGACCTTTATTTTATTCTTTTATTTATATGTGGTGCTGAGAATCGAACCCGGTGCTTCGTACATGCTAGGCAAGCACTTTAACCACTGAGCCACAACCCCAGCCCCACACGTTGGGGTTTTATGTGACATTCTTGAGGGACTTGTGCCTCACAAGTCTAGACTGTTTACTACAATAGTTCTCAAATGTGAGCATGTTCCAGAATTACTTGGAGGATTTGTTAAACAGATTGCTGGACCCCACCTCCAGAGTTTCTGAATAATAAGACTGGGGTTGGGTCTGAGGATTTGTCCTGCCTACAAGTTTCCAGGTCATTGAAATGCTGCTGCTTCTTGGACTACTTTTTGTAGTAAGTGTCAGAGTGTTTCTCTGGATAGCATATTGTCATGCTTTCAAAGAGATTAAACCAATCACCTGTCTTCTCTACTCTAGAAATTTCTCACCCACCCCAGCCCTTGGGGTGAGAGTGGAAGAAAGTAATCCTTGCCAGCTATTTTGACTACTTCCTCACTTTCTAAAAATTGACTTATATCCCACTAATGGATCATGGTGCATTTGGAAAACTCTTGTCTAGGTCAACTTAACTTTTTTACAGGAGAATAGTTAAGACCCAGGTAAGTTAAATTTAGAGGGTGAAATGATCAAAATTATGAAACATCTCAGTTTTATGCCTCAGAGATTTTATACTTCAGAGTCAGTGGGGAATCTGTAAGAGGTGTCAGATGGGGGAAACCAACAGAGAGCAGTGCTTGAGTGTAGACCCAGCTGCTACAGCAGCTTAGGGACTAAATAGGACCGTCTAGTCAGAAGAGGGTGGGATTTTAGTTTGAAATCCTGTTTATCAATGGGCAACTTTGGGCAGTTATGTAACTATTCTTTTCCTTGTTTAATCATCTGTATACTGCAGATATATGAACACAATTGACAGAAAGGGAGCAGGTGAGAAGAAATAGAATGGGGGTTGTTGAAATGGATGAATGAGAGAGCAGTGAAGGAAAGGATGGAGGCAAAAATAGCTTTAGGAGCCTGATAGTCTTTTTTTATCTACTGTTAACTTTCCTGTCCTAACTTGGCTGCTCCTGCTTCCCTGTGTTCTGCCTGTGTTCTACTGTCCCCCCTCACCCTATTTGAAACTCTCACCATCTCTCTCTCTTTTCTTTCTTTGCATTTAGTACCTAACTTTCTCTGACGTTTTCAGGTTTTTGTTGTGTTTTTAAACTGCTTTGTTTATATTTCACAGAGGTTATACAAACAAGCAGGGGAAGACATTCCACTTTTAGGGAATCAACAACCTGTTATTTTTCTACTTAGCTTTTGTGTATCTTTTTTGGGATTGTGGGGTACCAGGGGTTGAACACAGGGGCACTCTACCACTGAGCCACACTTCCAGCCCCATTTTGTATTTCATTTAGAGACAGGGTCTCACTGAGTTGCTTAGCTGAGGCTGGCTTTGAACTCCTGATCCTCTTGCCTAGGCCTCCCGAGCCACTGGGATTACAGGTGTGCACCACCACACCCAGCTGCTTTTATGTATCTTGGCATTCTTTTCTTTGATGCCTTCTGTGTGAGGGTCTTCAAAGTGTGGTCTGTTGATCAGTAGTATCAGCCTCTTTGGGGAGCTGGTTAAAATGCAGACTCTTAGATCCCAATCTAATCCACAAAATCGGAATCTGAACATGAAGAACATTCCCTGGAAATTTGCAGGCACATCTGT
This sequence comes from Glaucomys volans, assembly GCA_020662805.1. Classification (NCBI taxonomy): domain Eukaryota; kingdom Metazoa; phylum Chordata; class Mammalia; order Rodentia; family Sciuridae; genus Glaucomys; species Glaucomys volans. Next base: position 524,882 of record JAJEJO010000417.1, read on the forward strand.
ACTTTCGAAGCATAGCTTGAGGACTTGTGACAGCTTTGACTAGGAGACTTGAGCTAATTCCATCTATGTTTAAGGCCAAATTCCCTTTCAACTTGTAATTCCTTTTGTATTAAAAGGAAATACTTGAAAAACCTGCAGGAGGGTTGTTTGATTTTTCTCTTTTCGTATGTCACCATTTAAGTGTCACTGAAGGCTATAGGCAGTGGGTTTTACGTGAGAAATTGTTTATCATATAAATTGTCTTGTACAGATTCCAAGTAGCTAACTGCAGTCATTATGAGAGATTATAGTGGTTACTGATGCTTACTATATATCTTAGAGATCAAAATGGTCAAATTTTATTTTTATAATTCTTTCTATACTTCCTTATACTGTATATCTTATTAATCACCTCACATTTTGAGTTCAGAAATGATTAGTCTTATTGAAGTGATATTATTTTACTATGAGGACACATGAGAGTTGACAGTTTCTGTCCTCATATTTTGTTTTCAAGGGTGGATACTGAAGCACCTTTCCTTGTCCTTGGCCTCAACTGTTTTGAAAGCCATGTTGTTTTTGTTTTGCTCTGTTCCTTCAAGAAGCTTGATTTACTGCCTTTAAGATAAGAGTCTTCAGAGCTGGGCACGGTGGCGCACGCCTGTAATCCCAGCACTTGGGAGGCTGAGGCAGGAGGATCGCAAGTTCAAAGCCAGCCTCAGCAATTTAGCGAGGCCCTAAGCAACTCAGTGAGACCCTGTCTCTAAATAAAATACAAAATAGGGCTGGGGAAGTGGCTCAGTGGTGGAGTGCCCCTGGGTTCAATCCCTGGTACAAAAAAAAAAAAAAAAAAAAAAGATAAGAGGCTTCAGTATGTACCTGCTCTGGTCGATAGTTTGTCAAATGTGTGTACAGTGCCTAAGTTCCTTGTTGCTATGCTCTCATTCCTCTGCACTCCAGGATGCCACAGTGATACCACACCTCATGGCGCTGCTGAGCAGGTCCCGCTACACCCAGGAGTATATCTGTCAGATCTTCTCACACTGCTGTAAAGTAAGAACCAGAATAAATACTTTCTATAATGTAAAATCTTACATGCCCTTAAGAAATGTGCCTTATTTGTGTGTTTTCTCAAAGATTTTATGTGTATATTTTTTTCTTTATTTTTTAACACACACAGCAGCCTATAGTGTATACCATTCTATGTCTTGAATTTTTCACTTAACATATCTTGAAGGCTATTCCATATCAGTACACAAGGAGTTTCTCTGCTTTTAAAAAAAAAAAAAAAAAAAAAAGCTACATAGCATTTTACTGTATAAATGCACAGTAATTGATTTAAGTAGTCCTCTGTTGTTAAGCATTTAGTTTATTTCCAGTCTTAAGTATAAAAGTTTTCCAAAAAGTACCTTGTATAGAAGACATTTTATAAGAAATGGAATTGCATCAAAAAATATGTACAACTGTAGTTTTGCCCATATTGTCCTGCCTGGAGGTTGTCCTATTTTACACTACCAACAGTGTGAGATCATGTCTGTTTCCTTACAACCTGAGTTTCCTATGTTGTTGGAAATAGTTTTTCATGATCTCATATAAGAAATGAGAGTGATTCTTTGCTCATTGTTGAGTGTGTTCTCTCTCTCTTTCCCCTCTTTCACTCTCTTTTTATGGACATACTCAGGTAGGTATTTATCCAAGTATCCTAAGGTAAATAAGTACAACTAAGATAATTTGGTATAATTAGAAGAGCTGTACATTGAAGCCATTAACACCCAGTTTTAAATTCCAGTTCTGATTTGTGATGACTGAGGGATAATGAGTGTGCTTTTGACATCTCTGAGCTTTAGTTTTCTTGTTGATTTTAGTTAACTTCATTATACAATTTTTGTCTTTCCATGTTAAGTTGAGAACTTTACCTTTTCACCTAAAAAAAAAGAAAAAAACACTTTATGGTTTCTCTTTGGCATTTCTGAACTGCCAGCCTCACTATTCTTGTAGGATAAGAGACGCATAGGGTAAGATATGAGAGAAGGGGCTCAGAACATCCATTCCGTCTCCAGGTGCATCACCCTCCAGATACATCACCCTTATGTCCCATATCCAGAAGCTCTAGTTTCTCTGTTTAGGTTCCAAACCCAAACTGCAGAGTGCTATGAAGTAGCTGCTTATTTTGCTTCATAGATTGTATTTTGAGTGTACTTATTTTGGTAGCCATGGGTGATGACTTGAGATCTTTAATTTTTAAGCAGTTTCTGATTCTTACCAAATTACTGGTTATCTTCTGAGAATTCTGTAAGTATTTCAGGATGGCATTATCTGCCTTCCTATTGTATAATACAGACATCAGGTGAGATAAAAAGGGCTAAAAGAAGTGAAAAACCTATATTCCAAAGTGGAAAGATCACAAGTCTTTGCTCTTTCAAAACATCTCCCCCAAATAAAAGAAAATTTGATCACTTGGTCCTGGAAAAAGTGCCTACATTAAAATCTAATCATTCAAACACCTTTCCAAACCCTAGCTGATTATCATAGCCTCTTCACTCTGTTTAAGGCACTTAGGAATTAAGATTTTTGCCAGAAATCCTTGAGTTTCTCTTCTTGACTCCTTTCACAATGTGTAGGTTAGCTCATAGAACCAGGGATAACAAACATTGCCTTTATCTTTTTTGTTTGTTTGTTTGATACCAGGGATTGAACACAGGGTCACTTAACTACTGAACCACATCCCCAGCCCTCTTTTTATGTTTTGTTTTGAGATAGGATCTCCTTAAGTCCTTAGGTCTGGCTAAGTTGCTGAGGTTGGTCTTAAACTTGCAGTCCTCCTACCTCAGCCTCCTGTGTTGCTAGGATTACAGGTGTGTGCACCATCATGCCCAGCTACCTTCATCTTTTGAGGTGGGCAAGAAAATGTTCTAAGAAAATGAAGTTTTGTTGCAATTCATTTGCTGAAAAGGAGTTAAAACCAACAAGATATAGAATTTTCCAACAATAAAATGAAGTCTTATACTCAGCCTTTGCAAGTGAGTAGAAGTGGGTATTTTAGAACTCAGTGCCTCATAACCAACATTTCAGCTTCTATCCCCGAGTGCTCAAGAGAACATGACATCTACTAGTCATAACCACAGTGATTCCAGAAGGGTACTGAGAATTGGACCTGGAAACATAACTACATATCAGATTTTTTTGTTAAATTATAAGAAGTTTGAAGAATTCCATACCTGAAGTTAAAACTCTGTTAGCTTTCAGGATTACTTATCAGAAATTTCTCAGTGCCATCTTAGCTGAAATCATAGATAAAGGAGTACAATTAAATCCCTAGACCTTTTATTAGACAGAAACTTCTGCTGAGGATAATAATTTATAGCCACCCCGATGCCACTGACAGAACTGAAGATGTTATCAGAGAAATTCGCCTCACTAAGCTTTCTTTTAATCTGATGAGTATCATTTTCATTTGGTATTTTTAGAATACCAAATTTAAGTCTTTTGACATATAATTAGACTTCAAGAAACATTACACCGTTTATAAACACAGCAATAGTAGTAACAGGTTAAATTCCAATATTAACTTTCTCCCTGATACACTATCAACATGTCTTTGAAAACAACTGATCTGATGATCTGTGCATTATCATTAACTATAGAAACCTCTTATTTTCATGTTGTTCTTTTTTTTTGTACCTAGATGCAAAATAAACAAACTTTGTAATAGAACACATTCAAAGGGGCCTACTTAGCTACAATTAAATGGGATAAGACATTACTAATTTGCATAGACTGGTATTATATAACTATGCTTTGTGGAGGGGAAATAGAAAAAGGGAGATTATGAAAGCTTTTATGTCTATAAACTAATAATAACTATATCTTTGAAATTCTTTCCCTGATGTATTAAGGATCAAAAAAGGCTAGGGATAATATTTATTAGAATTGTAACTTATAAATTGTTGCCACTTCCTAAGCAGTTACTCAGATTTCTGAGTCCTGTCTTTTGGAAGTTAGGACTGTAAGGGCTTATGAATTTCCATCCTGGTGAATGCTGCCATATTAACCACCACCTGCAGGCATGTGCAGGTTGATTTGGAGAAAAACAAAAGAGAGGCTTGATAAGAACCAAAGAATAGCTTCTCCCCACCAGTTGGTTTAGCCACTAATTCTTTCCTTGCCATTATTTTTACCCAATCCTGTACACAGCCTCAGAGAGGAGGAAGACCTTTGATGATAGATATTTGTTGCCATATTTGAGGCAGAGTATTTGAGGGATAAAATGTAAGGTATCTTAGCAGCAGGGAATAATTATGTAGAGTGAGAATTGCGATCTGCTTGATCTTTTCACCATCATTTGTAAATACAACTCTGTCAGTAAGAATATTTCAGAAATGATTCAGATCTTAGAAAAAAAGATAAATGCGCATGGGTATACTTTGAAGTGATGTTGTAATAGTGAAAGACTGAAATTCTAAATGTCCAACTATAGGGTGTTAATTAAATAAAGTATGAGACTTTCATGCGATGAATAAAATGAGAAAATTGTTACATGATTTCTGAAGCCAGTCTTGGGCTAGGGATGTGGCTCAGTGGTCAAGTGCCCCTGAGTTCAATCCCCAGAATCCCTCCACCCCCCAAATAAATAATATAAAATAATACACTTAGGTCACTACCAAGAACAGGAATCAGTTGGCTACTGTAGTGGAAGAACAGTGAGGTACAAGGGTACAAGAGACCAAGGCAGCACCCTGCCTACTTAGCCACTCTGTCAGTGTTGAAGCTGGGAAGTCCAAATGGATGTGTAGAGACAAATAAAACTTGGTCATGCTGACATGTAAGCTGAGGCTAATTTAGACTTTACCTTCACAATTCATTCTAATTCCTAGGTAAGAAAAAATGGGTCATTTTCTTAGGAGACCCTTCTTTTACTTGACTCCCCCATAACAGTCACATCACTATTTTTATACTGAATAAGCCAGGGACTCTTTTATTTCAATTGAGAGAATGCTAGTAAAGCATTTAGAGCATTGTCCAGTCCATAGCATGTATCCCTTAAGTAGGACCTATTATAACTGCAGATGCATGGATGAGGTGGGAGAAAAGGGAGCACACTTAAAATCTATGCCCTGAGAATGGAATTTGCATGTGAAAATTATGAAATACTTGGTAATGATTTAAAATAAGAAATTAAAAGTTAGAAAATGTATAGAAATTAAGAGATTGTTGCAGTTTCCTTTTTTTTTTTTTTTTTTTTAAAAAAAGGACCCTTTTAATAGTGTATGAAATGTTTAGGATATGTTACCTATAAAGTTGAATGTGGTGCTTGCATTATGTAGAAGTATAAATATTAATCCACTTCAAATAATGTACGTTTTGACCCAAGAAAGAGTGAACCAACTACAAGATAGTTCTTAGTTGGCTAAGTAACAGGTTAGAGAAACTGTTTCTAGAGCTCTTGTCTGGACCAGTAATTGATTGCTGAACCCAGTCAGATTCCCTACTTTTGGTGATATGTTCTTCTATTCTGAATAAGGATAAGCATGCACTACCAACCCTGTCTTGGCTTTAATACACTTTTCATGAATTGGTTGGATGAGGTTGGACCCAAAGGTCTTAAAATCAGCAAAGTATAGGGATGCAGCCACATCTATGTTCATAGCTGCTCAATTCACAGTAGCTAGATTGTGGAACCAACCTAGATGCCCTTCAATTGAAGAATGAATAAAGAAACTGTGGTATATATACACAATGGAATATTACTCAGCCATAAAGAAGAATAAAACTATGGCATTTGCTGGTAAATGAGTGGAGTTGAAGAATATCATGCTAAGTGAAATAAGCCAAGCCCAAAAAACCAAAGGCCGAATGTTTTCTCTGATCAGTGGATGCTAATACATAATGGGGGGGGGTGTGTTATGGGGGGATAAGAAAAGAATGGAGGAAGTATGGATCATGTAGAGGAAAATGGGACAGGGGGAGAAGGAAAAAAAATGGATATTTTTATTTCAATTTATATGTATAGTGAAATATATATGTATATGTATAATCACAGTGTGGTCAAGAAAATAGACTGAATAGTCTTCCTTGATGAGAATTGAGTGGAATCTAAGTTGAATGTAGTCTAAAATGCTTTTCAAAATATGATCTAACATTTCAATATTTTTAAAAAAAAGAAACCAGTGGATGAAAAGCAAAATACTGTTTTTTCCTATCTCTTCACCTTCCTCTAAGAAGTAATCATTTTCAAAAAAGAAATGAGAAACATAGTAACCAAAACATGTTTACTTCTTAACACTTCTATGGAGTGTTATGTTTCTTCTCATTATAGCATTACTGAAATCTCCCTAATGTGTTATGGTAGGTTAGGTTCTCTTGCAATAAGTTTTAGAGTTTCCCCTGACTAGCTCCTCAGCCCTAATTTGTAAGAATGGCTGTGCCTTCGTCTCCTGTGCGCATAGGGCAAGGGTGTGTACATGAAATATAGAATTGATAGTGGCTCTGTGGTGATATGCTATGTAATCATTGTGAAGGGCCTCTGCAAGGATAGCTTCTCCGTCCCTTTCCTTATTGCTGGAAGTTAAGAAAGCAGCATTTCTTAAACTGGAATGAGGTAAGACATGGCAGCCCCTTGCAGAAATAAAAACTATCTACCTTCCTTTTTGTGTTTGAGTTTGCAAGCAAAGGGTAACTGAGGAATCTGTACTGTCATGAATGTGGTTTTCAGCATTTAATAAATGTGATTTTATTGGAATAAATCTCTGTTCTTCTTATTATTGTATTCTCTTTTCTTACAGGGTCCAGATCATCAAACAATTTTATTTAACCATGGTGCAGTTCAGAATATTGCTCACCTACTAACCTCACTCTCCTACAAAGTAAGATGTTAAAAATAGTGACGAGATTTTTATTTGGTTTTGGTTTATAGAAAGAGGCTCACATATTTTATTGGGTTTTTTTTTTTGATAGATGCTGTGATCAGGAGGAGTATTTTGTCAGTAAAATGTTATAGGTCATTATGTTGCCTCTAGAATGTTCTTTTATTATAGGGGGAAAAATGTTTCCCTTGCATCTCCATTTTTCTAGGCTATGGTTGTGCCATGAGACACTGTTGATTTTTGCCTGTTCAGTAGTATTTCAAGTCTTCCTGGGCAGCTTCTATGCTAAAGTTGCTGCTTAAGGTGCTGCTTCAAAATGTGTGGAAACAATGGCTGGCTAGCCTAGGAATTCACAGTTGAAACCCATAGTGACTCAAACTCATAGCCTCAGCTCACGCATGTATCAGCGTATACAATATGTTCTGTTTTGTATTTTGAGTTAGAAAGTCAAGAATTTTCAGATGTTAATTAAATTTTCCTTACTATCTTTTGTATATAGCTAAGCAGCCCCATAGTATATTATCAGTCATTGAGTTAAAACTTAGGCCATTTGTTGTTGTCCAGTTAGCAAACTGTGACAAATATTGGGATACTGTTGGAATTGCATCACATTAGAGCTGGGTATGGCAGAATAGGGAAACAGTCATTTTTGTCCTGTCTTCTTGTTGTGACCCTAGTCTGCTTTTTTGGTTCTTAGCTTTATTTCAGGTAGGGCCTGCTAATGGGTGTGTTTTCCCTGCCCTAAAACATCCAAGGTTTGATCTTGGGAAAAGCTCACAAGGGTAGGAATGGGGAATGGCGCCAGCTTGAAACTAGCCAGAGTCAGGAGAAGGAAATGTATACTGAAGCTGCTGTGCCATGTCCAAGTGGAACCCCGTCAGCACTTGCACATCAATAAACTGTTGCTGGGGCCACTGTTTATTATCTCTTTACTTTGTTATCCTCTTGTTTCATTAATTCCCCAGCTCTTCCTCCATTTCTTGTCTTTTCAGCATTAGATTTGCCTATTATGTCAAATTTTAAAACTTACTGGTTGTAGAAGGGCAAAGTGATAACATTACTCTTTTGCTAAGGTTTGCTCCATTGTCAAGAGTGTCATGAACATTTTCTAGGTTCCACCTGTGGGGACATGCTAGTGGTGCAAAGCTCAGTTTTAGCTTTTGAAAATGCCCCATGAAGGATACTCCTCCACACTTCACCTATGTGTCATGTGGGTGCCTTCCGACGTCATAAGAAGGTCATGTGTAGGTTCAGGCTCAGAAGTTAGGATGACATCCCCTGGTGAAAACTAAATGGAAACAGTGAAAAGGAACAGCTCTCATAGGAACCCTTTCAAACTATAAAACAACGGAGTGACCTCTTGATATCAAGGCCAGTAACCTGCTTTTGAGGAAGAATACCACAATTCCTAGGTATTTTAAAGTGCAATTAGTCCTTCTCAGACTTTTATTGTAACACTCTTTCTTCTCCTTCTGTTCTCTCGCCCGCATATGCATCCCATACACATTTACAAGAGTACTCTTCCTTTTTTGCCTTCCCTTTAGTTCTTTGGTTTTTAGTCAAAAAAGAAATGTCCCACGTGGTAATTACATTTCCCTTGTTTTAATCAGCAGTATACTTTGTACAGGGTTCTTTTGGATTTGATTAGGAATCTGTCTTGTTCACTTTTGATTGCTACTTCACTATTTTTCTTTTCTGTTACTTCAAAGGTAATTTTAACTTTTTATAACAAACTTGAACTTTTACTGTACTCTTCAGACAGGTGTTGCTGTTATTCTCTTGAAGGCTTTTAGTATTTTAAGCGGAATTAAATGGTTATTTCTTAATAGATTCTGAGACATTCAAATAATATTTTGAAAATTAAAATGAGTGCATTTTCTTGTCTGTTTAATTTTATAGGTTCGAATGCAAGCACTGAAATGCTTCTCAGTTTTAGCTTTTGAAAATCCCCAGGTATCGATGACCCTGGTAAATGGTAGGCTGGAACTTTCAGTGGCACCTACATGATTTAATTTATCATTTTGTAGATGAAAGAATTTCCTTAATACTTGTTTTTTTTTTTTTATTTCTAGTTTTGGTTGATGGAGAATTGTTACCACAGATATTTGTGAAGATGTTACAAAGGGATAAGCCTATTGAGATGCAGCTCACATCAGCAAAATGGTAAAGGTCAAAACAATGTGGGAAGAAAAACAGTGTTTTTATCAATATCTTCGAGTACTTTTGAATGACCTAATTTGCTCACTTCCAGCCCCCATCTTGTTGTAGAATCTTGAAATTAGATAATCATTGGGCTGTCTCACATTTTCTTAAATAGATGTAAGTTTTTATGCTTTGTTTTTTACCAGTAGTATGCAGAACAGGAACTCTTAGATACAAGACTATACAGAATTACTTTGTTGTTTCTAAACTCAACACTCATTGTATGCCAGCTGAAATAATACAGAATTATGTCAAAATTAACCAATACATATTACAATAAGTATGAAGCCAGAAAAATAGAGAAATTGAATAATAGTACATTAACAGATATGTTGAGCACCTGCTGTGCAGGGTTTACCTCAATGAATTACGCATGCATCATGAATTGTATTTTAGTTATATTGTGCTATTGTTTGCTTTCTTTTTGTCTTAACTGCAAAGCTGAGCATTTGCTTCTTTGTTAATAAGGTATTATTCTCCTATAGTTTTTAAAAAATGATATGGTAACAAACCTCATGGTAATAACAGCTACAAGGATTTCAGCCTTCCACATTAGAAAAGAATTTACTCATTCACTTATAGCTTTTTGTAAAAGCCAAACATGGAATGTTTTCATTCCCTCCCCCCACCAGCTTACTAAAGGACTTTAACTCAAAAAGGAAATTCATTAATATAAATTTTTAAAATAATTTTCAGTACCTACCTAGGGAAGACAAATTAATTTTTTCTTTTTTATTCAAAGCCAGATATAATTATGAAGGTACATTGTTTTTCAATAGAACCATTTATGAATCCCAAACTGTTGCTCATAACCTCTAAAACCTCTAAATAGCTCACTTCTGATGGACAGCAGTATTACAATTTAAATGTCTCTTCTGTGATATTTCTGCTGCTTTGGGAGTTGGAATATCTCAACTTAACTTTATCTAAACTAAGATATTTTGTTAATCTTTATATTTTATTAACATTTTTCAAATGTAAAAAGTATCTTCAAAATGTATCCACTCATTAGTCTGTTTTTAAAACAATCTTGTAGAGTTTTTATTTTTCTAACTCTCTGGCTTACTGTATATCTGTTAGTTTTCTAACATCTGTATATCTGTTAGTTTTCTTTGATTACTAAATTGAACCACAGATAAAAGAATGTCAGAATCTTCTCTCTCAAAATAGATGGTAGTATTTGTTTACTTGTGGTTTTTGTTCATAAAATCTTAAAGGCAAATAATCTTTTAAGGTTTTAAATCTCAAGCAGAAACTTACTTTTTGTCATTTTGTTCCAGTTTAACTTATATGTGTAGAGCTGGAGCAATTCGAACAGATGACAACTGTATTGTATTAAAGGTAAGCTAACTAATTCTTCCTGTAACGGTTTGAATATTATGTAGTCCTGTAAGTATTAGTGTGAATATTGGCATTTGTTTCTTTTTCCACATTTATCATTGTGGTATGTATGCATAACATAAAATAATATTAAAATGCCATGTTTTCTGTGGGAAACCATGTAGCTTTTAAAAATTGGTTTAGAGAAATTTTGAACATCAAAGTGAAATAATTCTTTCCTTGGCACAATGTTTTTATTTTATGGTAATTAAGAGCATGTGGAAATTATAAAAAGTAGGTAAAATTCAGGTGAAATAGGGAATGTTTTTTAATCCTTGGTTTTCATTAAATTTGCAGTACAATTTTATAGGCAGGCAGTTTGCCATTTCTATAAATACAGACTTTCTGTCGTTCTAGTACCAGTAATCAGTGGCATCATGAGAAAATAAATAAGTAGCACATGAAAACAATTGTTGTTTGTTTTGCTACTGGAGGTTGAACATAGATATACTTTACCACTGAGTCACTTCTGCAGTCTTTTTATTATTTTATTTGAAACAAGTTCTCACTAAGTTGCTTAGGGCTTTGCTGAGTTGCTGAGGCAGATCTTGAACTGCAATCCTCCTGTCTCAGCCTCCCCAGTTGCTGGGATTATAGGCATGCGCCACCGTGCCTGGCTATCGTTGTTTTCAACAATGTATGTCAAATACAACCTGAACTTAGGAAAACCTGGATAAGAGATCATCCCTGAAAGTCCTAATTAAGACCTGAATTCTGGTTTTAGCACCCCCATCCCTGACTGGCTTGATGTCCCTTATCCTTTTATTGCCTCAGGCTTTCAGTTATAAAATGGAGGTGATAATTCGTGCTCGCTTGTCTCAGAGTATTGTGAGGGTAACAATGTATTAAATACAGTAAAATGTCTTATAAAGAACAAAACCAGGTACAAACAGATTGATCATAGTGTCATTTTGAATGTGGCATCTCTTATTACTGTTATTCAAAAGGTGAACCCAAGGATAAAGGAGCTTTAAGAAGACTAATGTTTCTTTAGTCTTCTGAGAAGAGAGTCAGCTAATTTTATGAGAACTGAGGCTTTCTGCAAGTGACTGTTTTTTTGTTTGTTTGTTTGTTTGTTTTTTGTGTTTTTTTGTTTTTTTTTGTTTTTAACTTACCCTTATTTTCTTTCTCATTGGTGAAAGTTTTAGTAGCATTACCTTCATGTATTAATTGGAAACATTAAATAGGATAAACTATGATTTTTGTACAGATAAATAGTAGCTAGTAATGTTGGGGAAAGAAGAATGAAACCTTCTCAGAAGCCTAGGTTTTGAGTTGAAAAGTTAGAAATAGACAAATACTAAATCAATAGTGAACAATAAAGTACTGAGTTCTATGGTGAAAATGTGATAGGATCATGGAAAACAGTAAAGCACAGTTGACTGTCGTCATTGAGGAAGACTTTTATCATGATGACATTTCCATTACTACTACCACATTATTCTTCAAATTGGATGTACCAGCCTTAGGAATAGTAAACACAGAAGATTTCCATTGAGAGCCTAATGTAGATAAATTACTGAGATTAGTGTCAAGATTTTGAAGGAGAGTAAACTTGAAATAGTTGATACCACAGTTCTTCCAGCAAGTGCTTGGGGAAACCTAATGATTGTGATTGATGCTTTTCACTCACTTTTTAGGGGAACTGGTGGAATCTGAGAAAGATAAGATCACTGAATTTTTAAAGTGTATTTTGTTTTTGCAGCTACAGATATTAATTCCAAAGCAAAAATAAAAGCCATTCCAGCCATGTTACTCACTAAAGAAAGGATCGCATAGTTTTTCTAAGCCAAAAGTCATTCCTTATTTAATTGCTCCATTTCTTTTTGGTAAATAAATACATACATGGGGCAGAACCCTCAGACACGATTTGTTAGGGTTCTTAAATATCTTTATAAATAAAGTTTCAATCTTGTCACAAAAGCAAATTAGAGTTTCTAATAAGTTGCATTGTATTAGTTTAGTGTGCTGGCACAAATGATTAATCTGCACTCAATTTTGTTTGTTTTTGCATTTTGAAATATCTTTTATTTTCTGAAAGTCAGTGGAAGAAGTACTTGATCACAAATTGACTCCCATTAAAAACTGTTGAGTTAATCACTACATGCTCTTCATCAAGCTTGCCTTTACCAGAAAGCAAATAATAATGTCCCTACCTTTCAGACGTTGCCTTGTTTGGTTCGAATGTGCAGTAAGGAAAGATTACTAGAGGAGAGAGTTGAAGGAGCTGAAACACTCGCCTATCTGATTGAGCCAGATGTTGAGCTGCAGAGAATCGCTAGCATAACCGATCACCTCATTGCTATGCTTGCTGATTACTTCAAGTATCCCAGCTCAGTGAGTGCCATCACTGATATTAAAAGGGTATGTTCTCTTTTCTTTTTTAGCAGCCCAGGAGTTTAAGTTTTTTTAATTGCTAACAATTTTGAACCAGTTGGTAATAAGAGATCAAAGCCCTTTTAAATAAAAGAATCTTTTGTCTTGGGTAACATAGGTGATAATTGCTTTGTATGTTTTTAATCCAGTTTTTTTAGTGTTTATTGTCAGGAAAGTTTTACTAAGCCCATAAGCAGGAAATAAGAAAATTGCATCCCAGGCCCCAACTAAACCCCCTAAATAGTAAGTTTCTAAGCTAAATATTGATGTCATATCAACATCATCTAATTATATTCAGGTCATACAATCATCTCTGTTGCTATATTCTCGTTCTTTAGGTCAAGGGTGATCTTTGTATAGGTAACTGAGTGCCCTCATTTTATTCTTCCCTCAGTCTTTGTTTTTTGCTACCTTTTTCTATTTTTCAGTTTCATACTGTGCTTTCAACTGGCTACGGAAAGCTAAAAACTATTTAGCCATTGGTTTGGGACCATCAAGGATCAGATTTAATTTCCTTAGCATTGGTAGATATTCCTTTGACCTGTTGCTTCACAGCCTGTTTGCCATGTCCATTTTTCTCAGCATAAGAGATTCTATTAGAGGAAGTTCATTAGAGGAAGTTATGGTAGACAGACCATAATTTGTAGCTGGTACCATGAATGTGACCATGGTCCCAATTTTAACTGTTCCCTTAACCTCCCCCATGCTTCTAAGTTTCCAAAAAACCCATCCAATAGGCAGTAGTTCACTTGGCATTAAAGGTATACCTTTTCTCTGTCCTAGGAAGGGCCTAAGAGTACCTTCAATGATAATTGCATTAGTAATGTGCACCACCATCTGTCTTTAACCTCCTGTGGATGTTCTTCCTTCAGTAATAGTGTCTTCCTAGGAGAGGTGATGGGATATATTCAACCAGTTGCCTCCTTTGTTTCTCTATGGCCATTTGTTCATACTGACACAGTATCTTACTAGCACAGAGATACAGAAACAAGACTTAATCATGGCCTGATTAGCACCCTGAGTTGAATGATTGCCCCAGCAAGGCAAAGAGAATGCCCTGCTGGGCTTGGGAGTGAGGAAACATAATTTTAAGAACTTCTAGCATTCAACAGCTCATTCAACTGTTATGTAGAGGACTATCCCTGCTATTAGAGTTTTTCCATTTCATTTCCATCCCAGTAGAACTGAAATGACAGTCTTTTAAATGGCTCCCTAATGCCAAACTTAAATAATAGATTGTTTCATCATTTTGAATTTTGGTGGTAGATTATCCAGAGGTTTCTGGATATAGAAGTACCATAGAGAGAAATTACCACTTGTTAATAAATGTGTGTGACTTTTCTGGCATTTAGGTCTAAGTCAGTATTAGAATGTATAGTTATGGCTAGAATGTAGTTAGGACTTTAAGGGTGGGTACTTTACATACTTTGGAACAAAAAATAAGTATTGTATATTGCAGAGCTCCTGCTATAATGTGTCTGTGCCTGTTGTTGATCAAAACATTTTTGATTCAACTCAGACCCTCAAAGCTAGGAGGTCGTGGAATAACATCTTTCAAGCTCTGAAAGAAAGTGGATTCCAATCAAGAATTTTATATCCAGGAAGATTAAGTTTCAGATTTGAAGAAGAAATAAAAACCTTTCATGATGAACAAAAGTTAAAAGAATTCAAAACTAGAAAGCCTGCACTACAGAACATTCTCAACAAAATATTCCATGTGGATGAAGTGGGGTGGGGGGAGTGAAAACCAGCAAAAGGAGGAACTACAATAAAGGAAGAGTCAATCAAAGGAGAAACTAAGTCAAAAACCAGAAATAAATCAAAATGACAGGGAATACAAATCATATCTCAGTAATAATCTTGAATGTTAATGGCCTAAATTCATCAGTCAAAAGACATAGACTGGCAGATTTCATTACAAAACCCAACAATATGCTGTCTCCAAGAGACTCACCTCATAGGCAGACATCAACAGACTGAAGGTGAAAGGATGGGAAAAAGTATATCACTCATATGGATTGCATAAGCAAGCAGGGGTTTCCATCCTCATTTCAGATAAAGTGGACTTCAAGCCAAAGTTAATCAAAAGTGACAAAGAAGGACATTTCATACTACTTAAGGGAATTAAGATATCTTATGTCAGCAGGACATAACAATTGCAAATATTCATGCTCCGAACAATGGAGCATCTGTGTACATTAAACAAGCTCTTCTCAGTTTCAAGAATCAAATAAACTACAACACAGTAATACTGGGTGACTTTAACACACCTCTCTCACTACTCAACAGATCTTCCAAACAAAAACTAAATAAAATTATAGAACTAAATAATATAATCAATAATTTAGACATAACAGACATATGTAGAATATTTCATCCATCCACAAGCAAATGCACTTTCTTTTTAGCAGCACATGGATCCTTCTCTAAAATAGACCATACCTTATGTCACAAAGCAACTCTTAGTAAATACAAAAAAACAGATAATAACCTGCATTCTATCAGATCATAATGGAATTAAAATTGGAAATCAATGATACAATTAAAAATAGAAGCTACTCTAACATTGGAGACTAAATATTATTTACACTATTGAATGATGAATACAGATGGCAGAAGAAATCAAGGATAAAATAAAAAACATCCTTAGAGGTAAAATGAGAATACCAATACAACATATCAAAATCTCTGGGACACTATGAAGGCAGTACTAAGAGGAAAGTTTATTGCATTGAGCTCATTTATTAAAAGAATAAAAAGTCAACAAATAAATGACAAAACATTACATCTCAAAGCCCTAGAAAAAGAAGAACCAATCAACACCAAAAAGAGTAGAAGACAGGAACTAATTAAAATCAGAGCTGAAATTAATGAAATTGAAACAAAAGAAACAATTGAAAAATTGACAGAACAAAAAGTTGACTCTTTGGAAAAATAAATAAAATAGATAAACCCCTAGCCATGCTAATGAAGAGACAGAGAGAAAACTCAAGTTATTAAAATACATGATAAAAAAGAAAATATCACAATAGACACAACTGAAATACAGAAGATAATTAGAAACTATTTTGAAAATTTACACTCCAATAAAATAAAAAATATAGAAGACACTGACAAATTTCTAGAGCTATGACCTACCCAAACTGAATCAGGAGGTCATACGCAATTTAAACACAATTTAAACAATTTCAAGCAATGAAATAGAAAATGCCATCAAAAGCCTACCAGGACCAGATTCTCAGCTGAGTTCTACAGGATCTTCAAAGAAGAATTAACACCAATACTTCTCAATGTATTCCATGAAATAGAAAAGGAGGGAACCCTTTTTTTCTGTACTCATTCTATGAGGCTAGTATCACCCTGATACCAAAACCAGATAAAGACATCAAGGAAAAAAAATGTCAGACCAATATCCCCAATGGACATAGATGCAAAATTTCTCAGTAAAATTCTGACAGATCACATACAAAAATATATTTAAAAGATAGTGCACTTCAATCAAGTGGGGTTAATCCCAGGAATGCAGGGTTGGTTCAACATTTGGAAATCAATTCACCATATCAAGAGGCTTAAAAAACAAGAATCATATGATCATCTCAAGCTTTTGACAAAATACAGCACCCCTTCCTGTTCAAAACACTAGAAAAACTAGTAGGAACATAGCTCAACATCATAAAAACTAACTATCTATGTGAAACCCAAGGCCAGTATAATTCTAAACAGACTTAAAGCATTCCCTCTAAGAACTGGAACAAGATAGGATGCCCTCTTTCACCACTTTTATTCAACATTGTCCTTAAAACTCTAGCCAGAGCAATTAGAAGAAAGAAATTAAAGGTGTACAAATAGGTAAAGAAGAACTCAAATTATCACTGTTTGCCAATGATATGATTCTATACAAGAGCCAAAAAATTCTTCCAGAAAACTTCTAGAACTAATAAATGAATTCAGCAAAGTAGCAGGATATAAAATCAATACCCATAAATCAAGCACATTCCTATTCATCAACAATGAATTCACTGAAAGAGAAATTAGGAAAACTACCCCATTCACAATAGTCTCAAAAAAAAATTACTTTGGAATCAATGTAACAAAATCTACAATGAAAACTATAGAACACTCAAGAAATTGAAGAAGACCTTAGAAGATAGAAAGACCTCCCTTGCTCCTGGATAGGCAGAATTAATATTGTCAAACTATTGCCATACTACCAAAAGTGTTATACAGATTTAATGCAATTCCTATTAAAATCCCAATGACATTCTTCATAGAAATAGAAAAAACAATCATGAAATTCATTTGGAAAAATAAGAGACCCAGAATAGCCAAAGCAATCCTTAGCGAGAAAAGTGAAGCAGGAGGCATAATAATACCAGACCTTAAACTATACTACAGAGCTTTAGTAATAAAAACAGCATGGTTTTGGCACCAGACAGACACATAGACCAGTGGTACAGAATAGAAGACACAGAGACAAAACCACATAAATACAGTTATCTCATACTAGACAAAGATGTCAAAAACATTCACTGGAGATCTTGTGCCTAATAGAAGAACAGGTAGGCCCAAATCTTCACCATATCAGCATAGGATCTGACATCTTAAGAAGACCCCTAAAGTGCAAGAAGTAAAATCAAGAATCAATAAATGGGATGGATTCAAACTAAAAAGCTTCTTCTCAGCCAAAAAACCAATAATATGAAGAGAGAGCCTGCAGATTAGGAGAAAATCTTTACCACCTGCACCTCAGATAAAGCATTAATCTCTGGAGTATGTAATGAACTCAAAAAACTTAATACCAAAAAGACAAATAACCTAATCAATAAATGGGCTGAGCAGACACTTCACAGAAGAGGAAATATAATCAATCAACAATATATGAAAAAAATGTTCAGCATCTCTAATGGTTAGAGAAATGCAAATCAAAACTAAGATTTCATCTCACTTGAATCCGAATGGCAATCATCAAGAATATAGGCAACAATAAATGTTGGTGAGGATATGCAGAGAAAGGTACCCTCATACATTGCTGGTGGGACTGCAAATTGGTGCAATCACTCTGGAAAGTAGTGTGGAGATTCCTCAGAAAACTTGGAATGGACCCATCATTTGGTTAGCTATCCCACTCCTTGGTTTATATCCAAAGGACTTAAAATCAGCATCTTATAGTGACACAGCCACATCAATGTTTATAGCCGCTCAATTCACAATAACTAAACTATGGAACCAACCTAAGTGCCCTTCAATAGATGAATGGTTAAAGAAAATGCTGTATGTATATTCGATGGAATATTACTCAGCTTTAATGAAGAATGAAATTATGGCATTTGCCAGTAAATGGATAGATTTGGAGAATATCAGGCTAAGCAAAATAAGCCAATCCTCAAAAATCAAAAGGCTGAATGTTTTCTCTGATATGCGGATGCTAATTCACAATAATGGTTGAGGGGCACTAAGGAAGAAAAGTGTTACTTAAGATTAAGTAGAGAGGAGTGAAGGGAGGGGAGGGGATATTTGGGGTAGGAATGAAACAGACATTATTACCTCATGCACATATATGACTGCATGACCAATGAGATTCTACACCATGTACAATTAGAAAAATGAGAAATAGCTCCTTTATATATGATATATCAAGGTACATAAATGCATTCTACTGTCATTTATAACTAATTAGAACAAATTTAAAAACACAAACTTTCAGTAAATTTCATTACCTTGAAATTAAAAAAAAAAATTTAATATACATTGAAAACAAACATTTTGGAGCTATTTTTAAGACCTGCATACAGAACTACCCCAAATGAGTTATTATTCTTTATTTTGTATTTGGTGCAGTTTTCCTAAATTGTGTTACCCAGCTGGATTTACCCATCTTCATATACCACATTGACAGTTAACTTAAAACTCTTAGTTGATGAAGCTATCCCTTTCAGGGTTTTCTAGCTATTTATTTATTTAGTGAATTTCAGAATAGGTTCTCAGAATGTTTTGAACAACGTCTTCATCATTGGATAAGAGTTAACTTTTCCAAGAAAGGGTTTTCCTTTGGGAACAGTGGTTTTCATTTGGATGAGGAAGTTAGGGCTTTTAGTGTAAATTATAATATGCCCTTTGTAGTTACTGGTTCATAGTCATTGGAAGTATTCTGAGAACATGTTTCTGTTTTTATGGTAGTTTGTTTATAAGCCAGGTTTATGGAAGAAATGATAATGTAAGCCATTTAAAGATAGCATTAATTGCTTCATACCAATAATTTTAATTTTTTTAAGGAAAAAAATGCACCCTGAATATAAATCTCAGGTAACTTAATGGTAGTAGTGATTACCGTGGTATGTTGTTTATTAAGCATTTTCACAAAGCGTTCCCTGATTGTAAAGCTTTTTAAAATGTTGAAATTAGGCTGGCACTATTCTTAATTTTTAGGAAAATCTAAAGACATTGATGCAATAGCAGTCAATTTATCAACTGCAATCCTGGGCTAAAAAGGCCGAGGTGTGCCTTCTTTTTGAGGAGAACATTTCAAAGAGCTGTTGCAAGCAAGCATCAGAGCCACTTAAAGTACCATCTAGCAGCACTGAATTTTTAGAGAACAGACATTCACAAAAGCTTTTTATTTGTTAGTGTCAAATGCTGTGTTTTCATTCTTAGAAGCAGACTGCATTTTAGGTTCCATTGATATAAATTCAGCATGGTCTCAGTCATGTGAATAGAACCCCCCAAAACTAGGGAATTGAATGATAACACTAATGTTAATAGTAATTAACAGATTTTTAAAAAAAATTTTTTAAGATGTTGATAGACCTTTATTTTATTCATTTATTTATATGTGGTGCTGAGACTTGAGCCCAGTGCCTCACGCATGCTAGGCGAGCGCTCTGCCACTGAGCCACAACCCCAGCCCCAACACATTCTTTTTTTTAATCTTCAAACTCTACTCAGTTATTTTTATTAAAAATTTAGCTTATGGACTGAATTGGAATGTATCCTTTTTTCCTTCTGTAGCTTGATCATGACTTAAAACATGCTCATGAACTCCGCCAGGCTGCATTCAAGCTCTATGCCTCTCTTGGAGCAAATGATGAAGACATCCGGAAGAAGGTGAGTCTGGGAGAGGGGCGTCCCCCAGTCCTGACAGCCAGCAGGCAGGGAGTGACATCAACCTGAAAGTCGTGGTGAAGAGCACTAACAGTGACTGTTTGAATATAATAAAGCAGAGTGACAAAAGGCAGAATTGAAGAATGAATGGGACCTGGATTTGGGGGTTTGTTTGTTTTTAGAACATAGAGTGGCATGGCCATGCTGGAATGACAAATAACTGGCCTGCTTTTTTGTGTCATTAATATGGATTATTATGTTGCACATTTTTGCATGTGTTCTGATAAAAATCAATTCTAGCACTGTGAAGCTTCAGACACCTTGAAAGACCTAACACTAGAATTGTAAATGTTATTTATGGAAATACCTTCCAATGCCATTAATAAGTTCACATCTCTATTGTATATTGTTCTTTGATATGTGGCTTAGTTTTATGTTTTGATTTTTTTTTATTTTGCTACTGTGCAAGTTTAATGTGAATAAAATCTTTGTGGAATGATGATTTTATGTTTAGTGAGTGGTCATCTGAATTTTCCAGCTCCCAAAAAGTGTGTCTCTGGCATAGCATCTGTATGTTACTGGAGTCTAGTCTAACACTGAATTTACGTTCTTTATGAGAGTAGTTCTAGGTAAGAGGTAAAGTGTAGTGATAAGTTCTGACCTGGCTCCCTCCACAACCAAAAGGCTGGGGCTTCCCACTCAAAATTGTATGTAATTTAGTAAGTCCCACACAAGGCTTTTAAAACCATCAGTGAGCAAAGTGACATCTGTCTTGAGGAGCAATAGTAAAAGGAGCAAGTGGCATTATTTACTGAACATGACAATTACTGACTCTCCCTATCTATGTTGATATTTTAAAGAGAACTGAGGAGAGAAATCACAAAGTGTTGGATTGACATTTATGTGATTCAGAGAAGAACTGTAGGCCTGTAGAAAGAGAAATATGGAACAACCTTAAGTTTGTTGAAATAAACTGAAAAAGAAACATTCTTAGAGAAATTGAAGTAATAGCAATAAGATTAGATAAGATTAGATGTATGAGTTGCTTTGATTTAAAATCACATAAAAGCACAAGAAGTTTCTTGTTTTCCATGTAACCTCAGACTAGTTCAGTTAATGAGCTTTTTGATCTTTTTTAAAGTATTTTTAGTACATACCTATAAAAATAATTTTTGATACCTCTAGCTTTCACTTGTAAAATGTTACTTCAAGGCACACATACTGGCGATAATATTATTTCCTGTGTCTAAAAGTAATGTATGGATGTTGACACTGATGTATTTCATTCACTATAGGTATGTGGTACATTATAAGGGAAGAGGCTTTGCTGGCAACTCATAGATGAAATTAGAGAAGACATGGACTGTATGGTTTAAATACATAATGATTTGTTTGGAGATTGTGATTAGGGCCTGTTGAAAACAAGAAGTATTTTACTCATTCTAAGACCTCCATTAGACCATGTCTTTGGAATGAAAGGGAAATAGATTAATAGGTAGATAGGCAAATGGACCATAATGGGGGAAATAGGATGTGCATTTGTAATTCTTTGTATTTTTTTTGTTAATAAACTATTGCTTTGGAATTAATGACTTAATTTGTGATGTCATGTTCTAGAAAAACTTTCAACAGTCTAATCAGTAGTCTATTAAAATTTGTATTTATAACATGTATAATTTGCTGGTAAGGCTAACTCCTTATCATTTCTGTAGAAAGATAACAAATAAAGAATAACTTATAATTATTAATCATAGTTTTTGTGTGCTAAAGAAGATACTATGACATTCTTTTGTGATTGGGATTACATAGTGTTTTTAGGAAGATATTTAATTTCTAGGAAACTAAGTGTTTGAATAATTCATAGTTCATAATATTTACTTTGAAGAGAGAAATTGTAAAATGGAAAATATAAAGTAATTTTGTGATAAAACCTGCTTGTAGCCTGGTCTTAGGAGTGGAAAATTCTTATTTTTGGTGTACAAAAAAGTGATAAATAGCTCTTTTCCTTTTAATGCATTTGTTTCTATTCCATTTTTTTGTTGAATTATTATTTGGATAGATTTTAATTTACTTTCTCCATGAAATATTTATTTCTTTTTTATCCTTATGCCTTATAAACATTGATTGTATTCCTTTTTTATATGTAGATTCTTAAAGTTCAATGTTGTTTTATTTTTCATGTAGTATTTATGCTTACAAAGATGGAATTTCAGTTAACTGAGTTATTGAGTGAATAACTGCAAAAGAAATGCCAAGGACTATAGATAGACTTTCTTCCCTGTTCTCACCACCACCACCCCCCAAAAGAGCAAAAAACAAAAACAAATGAAGTTTTTTGTTTGTATCATCAGAAAAAGATGAACTATTCAGTTGGTCTGCTTTTCAAACTGAAAATGGGAATATAATTCAGTAATTACAATCAACAATATGTGCCCTGCTATATCCAATTAAGGAAAGGAAGCAGAATAAAGAAAAAAAGAGCAAAGAAGTAGAGACAATGAGAAGTATACATTGCATGCAATAAAGGAGAAGGACACTGGCCTTCTCTTTTCATACAATTATGTCTCCATCTTAGTGCTTCTAAAGACTTCTGAAAGTGTGCTGTTTTCTTTTCTTGATACCATCTCTTTTGGCCAGATATAAGCTGAAGACTGAATATGATTTCCAATCAGAGGTTAACCAACCTTTCTTTGGAGCAATCTTGGCATACTCCCATTAAAAGAAATTAATTGTTCCTGGAACCTAATAAGTATTCAGTTAATATTTTTAAATAAATATGGAAATGGCAGGGCAGAAATCATATGCAGAGTGACATTTCCTTTAATCTGCCTGGATGTTTCTATATCCTGTACTGAACAAAGTTGGTATCCTAATTTCTAACTTTGTATCCTTTGTCACTCTGGTGGTTACAAATGTGTGGTGGCACACACCTCTAATCCCAACTGTTGGGAAAGCTGAGACAGGAGGATTATTACAAGTGTGCGGCCAACTTGGGCAACTTAGTGAGACTACATCTCAAAATAAAAAAATAAAAAGTACTGGGGATATAGCTCAGTGTACCGTGTCCAGTACTGGAGTAAGGAGGGGAGAATTGACCTAATTCTGAGTGGATTATGGTTAGGGAGAGTCAAGGCATAGAGAGGAATTGAGAACTCAGTGGAAGACAGGTCCAGAGGACATTAGTAGTGACTACTGGCAGCAATGCCATTAACACTAATCTCTGCCAGGAGAAATCTAGTTTCTAATGGAAGCTTTTACCAAATATTATTGCTGATTAGGAATCAGAAGTCCAGTTCATGGGGCAATAAAAACGAGAAAATATTAAATAGATTAGGAAATTGTTTCAGGTCCTAGCATCATTAATAAATGCTTAAGTAATAGAGAGGCAGCAGTAGCAAACAATTCTGTAATTTTTAAGCCAATTCTTTTATAAGAATTGTTTTTATGAAGCCCATCACTTGTTTGATAATCAATTGATCATCAGATTGGAATTTTTAAGGATTATCTCTCTTTTAATCTCTTAAAATGAAATAGCATTTATCAAAAATGTTAAAAGAAATTGAAGAAAATTAGCAGTAAAGTGTACATTAAAATTAAAATGCAAAGAAATTAAGCTAAGCAGGATGCTGTTTTTATTTTTGATAAGAACAAACAGATTACAAATGTTAAATGAAGTATTTGTAGCCTTTGCTCCTCTAGGATATCTGACCAATACAGACTTTCAGAAAGCTGTCCTCTTATATTTGAATACTTATATTTTAGCTGGAGATGCCTTTTGAGGACTTAGAGTGTAAGCTCCATGAGGGCAGGGACTTTTTATGTTTCGTTCATCACTGTGTTTCCAGCATATCCAATACTGTGCATATTTGACACTTAATAAATATTTGAAGAGTGAATGAGTGAATGAAAGAATAATGATCAAATGAATGCAAAATTGTATTACTCCATACTCATTATCAAATTATATACAGTCCTCTCTATATTAGGAACTTTACTAATCAAACTAGCAATTCTTGTGTATATAAAGAGAGGAAATGTAAAATGGGGGAAATACATACGTGGGCATAGAGACAAGGGGTTTCAGTATACTTACTATAGAGAATATTCAGGAATTCCCATTTTTCAAGAGGCAAGTAATTCCAAGGGCATGTACTCTTCTTCTCACTTGGATATAGTTCAAAGAGTGTGCATTTTATTTCAGAATAATTTTGACCATTTTTTCTTAATTTAAAAATGTAAGGTTTTTTTCCCCCTCTAAATATATGATTTAGAGCAGTTTATAGAATTCACAAGTGTGAATATGCACTACATATTCTAGGGATGAAAATATGGTTTGGTTTATAGAAATTAACCTGACTTTTTAGGAACAGACCTACCCTGTAAAGTGGTATTATATATAAAATGTTATCTCCCCACTTATAGGTCCTTAATTTAAGTCAATTCTATGTAGATTGAATGACCTCCATTGTACAAGTTGTCTACTGAGTAGGGGAACTATCCAGAGAGGAGAGACAAGCAACAATAAGACAGCCCTAAAACTCAACATATATAATAGAACCTCAGTACCAGAGAAAAACAAGAAATGACTAGTGAGAATTTGCTAAGAGCTCGAAGAATTATTTGGAACCAATTAAAATGCACATTGATATCTATGGAGCTTCCTTGAATCAGTTTGGAATTTAATAGTTTTTTGTCTTTTTTTAATGCTTTCTAAATGCTTTTTAGTTTACATTTTTCAAGAACTGAAAATATAAACTCTTTTAAGTTTTGCTCCTTGTGCAGAGAAAAGTTATCCAATCATAGTAGTTTTACATGACATGAAGAAAGTAACTGACAGTGGATGTTTTCTCCTCTTCCCTTTCTTCCCCTTTCCTTCCTTTTTCTTCTCTTTTCTCTTTTTTTGAGTCAAGGTCTCTGTATGTTACCCCGCCAGTCTCCTACTCCTATGTTCAAGAGATCCTCCTGACTGAGCCTTCCAAGTAACTGGCCTATAAACACTGCCACTGCACCTAACTTATATTTTCTTTTTTAATTGAATATTTTAAAAAAGGATAGGCAGAGTAATATTCCATTGTGTGTATATACCACATTTTCTTTATCCATTCATCTGTTGAAGGACATCTAGGTTGGTTCCATAGTTTAGCTATTGTGGGTTGAGCTCCTATAAACATTGATGTGGCTGTGTCACTATAAGGTGCTGATTTTAAGTCCTTTGGGTATAAACCAAGGAGTGGGATAGCTGGGTCAAATGGTTGTTCCATTCCAAGTTTTCTGAGGAATCTCCATACCACTTTCCATAAGGGTTGCACCAATTTGCAGTCCCACCAGCAATGTATGAGTGTGACTTTTTTCCCATATCCTTATCAACAATTATTGTTGCCTGTACTCTTGATGATTGCCATTCTGACCTAGTGTAAGACGGAACTGGAGAATGTCATGCTAAGTGAAATAAGCTTATACTAAAAAACCAAAGGCCTAATGTTTTCTCTGGTATGTGGATGCTAATTCACAATGGTGAGGAGGCTAGGGAAGAACAGAATTAGTTTGGATTAGGCAGAGGGGATGGAGGGGAGGGGGGGTTATGAGGGTAGAATGAATCTGACATTAATATCTTATGTGCCTATGTGACTACAAGACCAGTGTAATTCTGTGTCATGTACAACCAGAAGAATGAGACATTGTACTCCATTTATGTATGATGTGTCAAAGTGCACTCTACTGTTACGTATAACTAATTAGAACAAATTAAAAAAGAAAAATAAGTATAGGCAGAGAAAAATGCGAAAAGGAAAACAAAAAAGAATGAGAATTTTTCTTTACAGTTATAACTGTAGAGTGAGTCATTGTGAAGATGAGACATATTTATAATATTTAGCATGATGTCTGCACATACATAACAGGTGCTTAATTAGTGGAAGCATTTATTAGAATATCTTAAATGACTATTGGAAGAATCTAAATATTGTATTTATTTTTAGTATATTAGAAAAAGTGGGCAACATTGGAAGTGTAAATAAGAAAGGTTTATAATGAAGAAAGTGATTTTATGATAAATTCACAAAATTGTTCATTCATTCCAGTTAAAGAATATTTATATTCAGAAACATACTTTCTTTAGAATATCTCTTATTAATGACAAGGTGTTTTCTTTGTTTTATAATTTTATTTTTAAATATATTTAAAATTTGGATTTTTAAGAACTTTCTGTTGTTATAAAATCTCCTCCAAAGCACCAAATATAATTTTGTTTTTCTTGGTGCAAAGTAGAATATGTAGTGCAAATCAATAGTTGGTTAAAATCAGATAATAGATGCTTGAGAAAAGTAGGGAAGCTGAATTCTATCTAGCTTTTTGGTGTTCTAAGTATTACTGTTCATGGTTGTCATAAATGTCATTTCTCCAAGGGCCATGATTCTTATGAAACCAAATCTCCAAATATGTTCATATTTTGAACACATACATATTTTTTCTATATTTTAATCATATAAGATTTAAAGATATATTTGTAAGTTTAGGCCAGTTTTTATTAACATCTTTGTATTGTATCAAAACCTTGCTAAAAACATTGTTGCCAAACATTCACTTGGAATGTTTGGTTTTTTAAAACATTTTTTTAAGCTGTAGATGGACAGTGTCTTTATTTTATTTTTATGTAGTGCTGAGGATTTAACCCGGTACTTCACACATGCTAGGCAAGCACTCTACCACTGAGCCACTACCCAAGACTTGAATATTTTTATCCTCTGTTATGGCTTGATTTTATTACTATTTGTCTTCTGGTTAACAGTATAAATGTACCATGAATTTATATTTTTAGATACTAAGCAAAGTTTGTTGATTCCAAATGACCATTTAAAGGGTACAACTTCGAAATTCTATATTTGTCTCTGTCACAAAATCAAGCAGATGTAAGGAATTATTTCGGAGTTACAGCCTGAATATTGAAACAAAACACCTTGAACATCTTAAAGGTTTTCTATGGTACCTTTTAGAACTTGGCTTTCCATAATGGTTGCACCAATATAGCAACAGATTCATACAGAATTCAGAATTCCTTCACTTAAGTTGTGGCTAAATTGTTGGCTATCTCCTTAAAGCTGACCTACCGAGGAATTTTTAATGAGCCCTGCAATGTTTGTTCACGATGGTAAGTATTTTACAGGAGATAACAGTAACAGGGCCAAGTTTTGCCCCTTGCTCAGTGTTAAGACCCTCCACTCTCAGCGTGCCGAACCTGGGAGTAATAATGCTATATATATAATAGAGGTATTATATAATATGAAATAACAAACTTTTATCTCAGTTTCATTAAATGGAGACATAAAATTTTAGTGTTACATACTATTTGTGGTATGTCGATGTTTAACCATTGACTTACAATTCTGTTTTTAAAGTATAAAGTACAAGTTGGTTGTTTATTGTTTATAATCTAGTTACAAGCCACAGATATCTTGTAAACCAAGTAATGAGCTAAAATATGATCTTTATTACATCTGTAAAGCTAAAATGAGTGACTTCGTTAGATTTTCAAGAACATTTTATCTGGAAATGGATGGAATGTTTGGGCTAGTTAAATATTTTTAGAATAGTAGACTTTGAAAACATTGTGCTCGTGGTGAAGAAGCAGTGTTATTGCTGCACTGTTCTTCTGTGATTAAAATGCTAGCACAGGGTCAGAGGATGCCACCCTGTACGTACCTGTTACCCATGTAATTCTGTCATTATGTAGCCTGCGAGAAAAGAATGGTTTTTGAATTTTTAAATGATTGGGGGGGGGATCAAAGGAAGAATAGTTAGTATTTCCTGACATGCAAAAAGTAAATTAAATTCAAATTTATGTCCATTAAGTTCTTTTCCAATGCAGCCATGTTCATTTAGGTGTTGCCAGTGACTATTTTGTATTGCCAGGGCAGCTTGAGTAGTTGCAGCAGAATCATGTGACCCCCAAAGCCCAAAGTTTTTACTGTCCTGCCTTTACAGGAAAATAATTTTCCATCTTATGCTAATATTTCATAGCTAAATAGAAACTGTCATAAGCTAGTTTGGTGAAAAACTACACTTCCCATTTGCCTCTCTGTCCTGGATTATAGAAAGAAATGGGACCCCACCAAAGCCAGGAGAGGGAGAGGTGGTTCTGACATTTTGAAGAAAGGTATTATCAAATGTTGACAGTGTGACATTGTCACTTTGCATTTCCCTACATGCTGATTCCCTTGTTTGAATGATTATGACATGTGACAGACCCTAGATGAATTGGCTTTTAGTTATGATAGGAAATGTTACTGAATTCTGTGTAGCGATTAACAGAATTGCTTGAATAAGATGCCATGTCCAGGAAAAAAATAAAGATACCATTCACTTAGTAAGCTTTGCCAAATATAAAGCATTATGTTAGGTGGCATAGGGACATGTAACAATGATTTAATTCAAAAACTTATGTCAGAATATTCTCTGTGAGAGCCAGACATGGTAGCACATGCCTGTAATTTTAGCAGCTCAGGAGGCTGAAGCAAAATGATCCCACGTTCAACGCTAGCCTCAGCAACCCTGTCTCAAAATAAAAAATGAAAAAGGTCTGGGGATGTGGCAACTCCTCCTCCCTGCTCCCCCTCCCCCTCCTCCTCACTCCTCTTCCTCCTCCTCTTCCTCCTCTTCCTCCTCTTCCTCTCCTCCACCCCCTTCTTTTTTTTCTTTTTTCGGTACTGGGGATTGAACCCAGGAGGTACTTCACCACTGAGTGACATCCCCAGCATACCCCCCCACCCCCCCACACACAACTTTTTTTGAGTCAGGGTCTTGTTACGTTGCTTAGGGTCTCACTAAGTTGCTGAAGCTGGTCTTGAACTTGTGATCCTTCTGCCTCAGCCTCCTGTGTAGCTTGGTTTACAGGGGTGCGCTCCTGTACCCAGCCCTCTGTGACTTTTGCCATTTGTACTCCAAACCATAGCTGAATCATTGATTCGTCATGTTTTTCTTGGAGGCTCTGTGGAAAAAAATTTACCTTTTCCCCTTATTAGTACAGTTTGTTCATGAAGACCTCTCTTGCCTCCTATAGTATACTAATCCTTATTGGCCTAGGATGTCAGTATATGGTCTGTGATTCCTATAGCACTGATAATTTTTCAGACTTCTTTCCCATTTTCAAAGTCAGATTTCAATTTTGGTACTAAGACTAGGTGGAAAAAAAATCTCATCCCTGCAGCACACTGAATAGAAAGGACTCCTCACTACAAGTAAGAAAATGCAGGAGATCCCTAGCTCAAAAATAACAGGCCTGATTAGTTCTTTCAGATGGTCTGTTGCCATTAAAGCCATGTGGAAGAATGCAGTAAAAAATTTCCTGAGTCTGTTTAGGAGCAGATACCATGGCTGCCCACATTTTCTTTACCATTCTTCTTTTGATGGACACATAGGCTTTATTCCATAACTTGTCTATTATGTTCATAATGCTCATCTCCTAAAAAGAGAGAGAGAGATAGAGATAGAGATAGATGGAGATGAGCCATTAGACCTCAACTACATGTTCCCTGGCATGAAAGACCCATCTATACTGATGCTGAAGAAATGAAGCACTGCCATCCACACCCAGTTTCTAGTATAGATCTTTCTTCCTAACCTCCTTGTTCTGCACCCTGCTTGACTGCTTAGTTCCTCCTGCATTATAACTAGACTTTCTGGATTTGATCATTTATGCACTTAGATCTTAGGAGGAGACTGCTTCATGTAACTTTCAAAGTTCAATTCCAGTTCTTTACTCTCAGGCCAGTTCTGTCTTGTTATCATTCACACTTCATTAAAACTTCTTCTGGAAACCTTTTACATTAACCCATTTGGAATTAAATTGTATTTGCCTGGCTAATATGTACATTAGTATAAACAATTGATGTTAAGATAATGACTACTTTGACACCCCCTACCCCCTTAACCCCAAGCCCATCCCCTTTGAGTTGTCTGAGAAGGTCACTGATACCACCAAGAATCTGCCTGGATTCTATTTGTACAAATTTTGCTTGACCTTGTTTGAATATAGTCCAAGTCTGAGGTCCAAGTTTTTCTAGTACCTAGAGAATGTTTCATGCTGAGTCATGCCAAAACAATAATTGGATGTGGGTTTTATGAAGGCAATATCTGTGACTTTTCCAGTTCTTCATATGCTCTGAGGAAGGGATGATTTATGTCCTGGACACAGCTAAGTTATGGGTCTACTAGAGCTCACAGAGAGTTGGAAAATTTCCATATACCTAAAGGACATCTTCAAATTATTGACATCCCCATGTGTGTGTGGCAAACATTCCCATGTTGTCTGGGTTCTGCATTTTCCTCATAACCCTGTGGTCTGATTGCTTCTGTCTCATAGGCCAGAGGGATCACTTGCCCTGCTGACAGGGAGCTCCAGTCTTGTTCTAGTAGATCCTTGTCCATTCCTGCAAGAGCTACAACACCAGCGACAAAAAGCTTAGAAAAGCATGAAGTCATGAAGACTAAGAACACCTACACAACATTCAGTCCATTGACCTAAAACTTGATCAGTTTGGGATTCAGTGATTTAATTCTGTAGTTAGGTTTATAACCCAGGGCCCTTTAAGAAGAAAAGAGATGGCTTCCTCCATCCTGAGGCTTCAGTCTGTCACTAATCCTTTCTGATCAGGATCTACAACTTGGCACCCTCCATCATGTAAGACTTTGGAGCACAGTACTGGGGTCATTAAAAGGCACCATAGAGAACAAGTTTTGTTGTTCCTGGCTTTCCAGCCACAGTTCTCAAAAGCTATCTGGTACTGTTACACCATTAAGTCAAAGGACTGTGGCCATGGCCACCACCAGCTCCTTGCCTGCTGATTTAAAATTTTTTCCTGTGGATTTCCAAACCTTTCCCTGTCTCATAATCACATTTTAATCCTGATTTGGGTGCATGTGTTCACTATAATCTCCCTTTAACATGCACAAATGGTCTCACTGTCCTCAAGGTTGCAAAACCTTGGTTACGTTGTGTTACTCATTTACATGGCTTCTCTGGATACCTTTTGGATTGCAATCCTAAGTTCACATTCTAATTTTGTATTATTTTCACTCTTTCACTGACTGATAATCTTTATTTATATATATATATATATTTATATATATATATATATTCTAGATGTTGATAGACCTTTATTTCATTCATTTATATGTGGTACTGAGACTTGAATCCAGTGCCTCACACATGCTAGGCAAGCACTCTACCACTGAGCTACAACCCCAGCCCCTGACTAATAATCTTGATGGAGGTCAATCGGACACTCTGGTGGTATACTTTCTGGAACCCTAGACCAGGGTTATTGAAGTCTTTTCATATCCAGTTTAGTTACAAATCCAGGCCTCCTGCTATAGACTTTTTAATAGACTGATATAAGAAAGGTCAGCTTGTGCCCACAGGTAAGATACCTCTAGATAGCCCTACTGTTTTATATCCTGACTCAGGGAGAAAGTTCAACAGCCACCTAATAGCTATACTCCATCCCATACCTCTAGAAAACTTGAAAAGTAAGTACTAAGGTCCACTGTATTAATGTTACAGTGATTGAGCACTAATTGTTTACTGTATACTGATCTGAGCCTGGATATTGTCTGGGAAGGTCATTAAAAAACATTTCCTAATGGATAGTAAAACCCCTATTCTTGACAGTGGTTGTCTTTCGTACCTTCTCTTCGTGGCTCCTTATTTCCCTGTGGGCCTTAAGCCCATGGCCCCCATCATTCCCATGCTCTTGCTGCTGTAGACTCAGTTGCCATAACTCACATAGTTCATTGTACTTGCTTATTCAACAGTGAGTTTGGTGGTGGCAAGAGTTTTCTTTCCCTCACTGCTCCTATGAACTTTAAAATGCTTGATGCAATAAATAACTTATTTATTCAGGTAAAAAGCATTTGCAGGAATGCAGATAGGAGCTCTGCCCTGTTTGTCCTTGTCTTCTCCCTGATTTTGACACCCCAACTAGATCTTGTTATATCTAACCTCTCCTACCTATCTTGTTTCCCGTCTTGCTTCTAAACAGCATGATAGTTTTACCCAGATTTTGCTTTCCTGCTGATTGCAAAGGACTGGAGGTAAAGTAACCATTGCTATGTCCCTGTATTTTACTGAAGGCCCAGAGACGTAAAGTGTCTTGCTCAAGATTAATACAGTAAATCCACTCTACAACATTCATCTTACTGCTTCATCCTCTGAGTTGGTTCATTTTATTTCTGCTCACACTCTGTTCTTCTCTCTAGGTTATTTGATTATCAGCCTTATTAACTTTGGGAAGGATCACAGTCTGGACTTAAGCCCATATTAAGCTTATGGAATCATCTGGCCCATCTCATGTATAGAATTAGGATTTTTCATGGTACCAAACAATTTCAAGGGTCTATGATCCATGGCCCAGCTTTACTGGGATAAACTTTATAAAATACGTAAATGATTGCTACACTGGCTATCCCGTGGTAGATACATCTTTGGTTAAATTTGGCTAGTAAATTTATCCAGAAGCCTCTTGTAAGTCTTGGTGGGGCTTAGGTTCTAAGCACATGGAGCCAGTGCTGATGGTATTTCTTAGTTCTTCTTGGAGAGTAATCCCTTGTCCCATCCGCTCAATCCTGTACCCCTCTCCCACTTACTTTCTGGTGATGTAACTGTCCAACACAGGCAACTGTTTCTTCCCAGTTGCAACTCCTCATTCTAAGTAAAAATAATTTCCTAAGACACCAGGAGGTTCCTGACATCACCACCCAGCCCTCTAGCACCTGAAATTTTGCCTCTATGTGGGGGAAGATCTCAGATTAGCTTTGCCTCTTTCAAAACCAGTGACTAGTGCTTGACCTAAGTAACTCATCAACCATCCAGTCTTCTGTGGTTGCTGTAGTGATAAATATGAAGCAATTTGAAAAACATATTACTGTCACCCCAAGGAAATAGTAATGAGATTCCTACTACTTTAGTGGAGTAAGAATGGTGATGGGATAACTATTAGATATAGTGCAAAGGAAATTGATTAGGCATTGAGGGAGAGTGTTAAAGTAAAAATTAATACAGACATAGTGCCTGGGTGGCTGGCTAACACCATAAGCAAAGATAGACAAAAAGACATAAGGTTGAGCCAAGGCTGGGGACAAGCAGTAGGCAGTAAACATGGCATGGGACATGAACAATCAGAAATTCCACTGAACATTCATATGGAAAATATGGAACTACATGTCAGGATGGAATTCTAGGAACAAACTTTAGATTAGGAAATTACTTACAGCAAGCTGGTTTTGAAGTCACAACATGGTCATATGTAGAGTGAGAGTCAGATGGAACCTTCAGAACACAGGTCCCTTTAAGGATGAGAAGCAGAGAGAAGAAAGTACCTTGAAGAGATTAAAGTGTGGGCCCTTCTGTCTTTTAAATATGGGTGGAAGTGGGAAGTGAGGCAGCCTGCAGGAGGATCTGCTGGGTGGCAAGGTACATGTGCAGGAAAGGAATAGGGAGGTGGTTTGGGGTGAAGATGGAAGGACTTTGAGCTTAAAGTACTCAACTTCAGCACAGTGAAAATAAAAAACAGAGTGAAAGGAGACATTTCAACAAGAAGTGGGAGATTGAGCCAGACATGGTGGCACACCTTTGTCATCCCAACAGACCCAAGTGGGAGGATCACCTGAGCGTAGGAGTTTGAGACCAGCCTGGGCACCATAGTGAGACCCTGTCTCTAAATTAATTAGTTAATTAATTTAATTAAAACAGAATGAAATGTTGAGGTAGCTTGTGTCCCCAGAAAAGAGAGTATCTCCCTACACATTTGAGGGGGGCACAGAGGGGCTGAGGGGGATGATTAAAGTCAGAAGAATTTGAAGGGGCAGGTGGGAATATGGGGGTCTCCTGCCGGTGAGTACAAGGTTGGTGGGCCAGCAGTGAGGATCTGGCCCAGGTGCTGTAGTGTTTGCTGAGAAAGCAAGGAATCAGGCATCCATATTGGGGGTGGGGTAGGGTTGAAAAGAGTAGATGGACTGAGAAATGAGAAAAGGAGTTGTGTAGGAGCTGGAGGTGGGAGAACAGAGTGGGTGTGTATAAAGGTCAGCAAAGGATTAGATCAATATGTACATGCACTTTGGCCACTTTGGGAACAGTTCAATGAAAATTATCATTCTGAATGTACCGCTAAAGTTTGGTTCCCTATTCTGAGTAGTAGGTATTCTTCTTCCTGGTCAGTGCTAAATTCATTTCTGTTTCCTGCAGACTTATTTGGCTTGGAAGTTCCTGAGATTTCCCACCCTTGCCTGTTCTGAAGTCAGGTTTCAGAATCCTCTCATTTTACTCTAAAGCAGTGATCTTCAACCTTGGTTCCACCAGACTCAATGAGAGCTTTTTAAAAAATACATACAGGTTCCTGGGCCTCACCCCAGAAAATAGGATTTAATTGGTGTGACCTGAACATAAGGATTTTTTCCCCCCTTTTTCTTTTTAAAGCTTCGTAGGAGGTTGTTCTGTGTGGCCAGGGTTAAGGTCTTTGGTATTCTGCCAGGCAGGATAATGACACCCATTAATGGAAGTTCCATACTGGGAATGCCTGATAGTTTTAATTAGTGTGGACTCTAGCCTGGGTTCAGCTCTTTGATTCCAGGAAAACTGTATTACCTAGAATCCTCAATTTCTTAATACATGGATGGGAATAATCATAATAATGCTTGCAAAAGACTGAGCGTTAAATCAGATGATGTAACACATTTAGCACAATGCCTAGCAATAGAAGTAGTCAACAAATATGCATGGTTTTTTGTTAATATTTTTGTGATAGCATTAACACTTTGTTTTCCATGGGCCCACACAAGTTAGACTTAATTTCCTCTGAATACTTTATTTTGGATCTGTACATTATTTGAAGGAAAATTGTAGGCCATCTTGTTTTAAAGTTAAATAGATTAAAGCTTCATGATTGTAGCTTGACTTGCTACCTGATTGATGTAGCAAAAGTTGGTGCTATAGTGAAAGATGGCAGGTGTTGCTTTTCCAGATATTTGACTTAGTTTCAGTGGTCATGGTAAGAAAGTAACCACAGGGTGACTGTCAGAAACTGATAAATTTCACTTCTTGAAGACCGGGTGTGGACTGTGATTTTTCTAGAATCTTTCTCTGGCAGGAACTTGCCTAATAGAAGTTTAGTTATACTGTTTCCCCCCGCCCCCCAAGATTATTTATGAAACACTTCTGCAGTACTTATGCCATTTAATTTTTTTAATTGTCTTTAAAAATAAAGAAACATAACCTGCCCTTTACGCCCGTCTTTCATCCTTGCTTGTCCTTAGTGGACTAGTCCTACCTTCTGATGATCTGCCTTCCCCTACCTCAAGATGATTGTTTAAGAGGTAAAACTTTTACCAAAAACATTAAACGTTTAATGGACATTAACATACTTGCATTTACAAGCAGTGAAGTTTGTCACCTTCATGTTGTTATTTATGCAGCATTAACCTTTTTCTCCAGATCATTGAGACTGAAAATATGATGGACCGAATTGTGACTGGCTTGTCTGAGTCTAGTGTCAAGGTGCGGTTAGCTGCCGTCAGGTATGAGCTTTAAATGGTCTGAATTAACATCCTTTGCTGTGTGTTTAACTTGTTTCCTCTCCGGTCCTTCACCACGTAAGCACAGAATCCAAATGTTACTGGAAAGTATGCTCAGGTGAATTCATACAGTGTGTAACATCGCCTAACAGAAAACCCAGCCTCCAAAGCCCATGACGTGTCCTGACATAGTTGACTTACTCTCTATGGATGTACTTGAAGTGTGCGCTAGTGATAGTGAAAAGCCAAACAGTTTATTTGAGATGGTTTTGGCTTCTTAGATAGCTAATTTTGATTATTCTTTGTAGATGTTTGCACAGTTTATCCAGATCTGTACAGCAACTTCGAACCAGTTTTCAGGATCATGCTGTGTGGAAACCTTTAATGAAGGTAAGAAGAAAGGATCATCAAGTGACCCGTTCACACAGAGGCATGAGTTGAATGAGCCAGTAGCACTCCCAGGGTTTAGGAGTGTGTCTGACTTGGGTAGGGCATTTTGAACATTTGTCTCCTTGGATCTGATATTTTGAACATCTACAAATCCACAGAATGTGTTTCTGAGACTGACATCTTGTGTGTGAGGGCAGAGGACAAGCCTGGTTTTCTTTTATTAATGCTACAGTTACTCATCTGATACTCCTTTGTGTTGAGTATTACTCTTTAAACTTATATTGAGTTATCCTTGTAATTTTTAGTTATAAAATAGAAACGAATTAGCTGTTTCCAGATAAAACAGGTTGTTCTTAGTCCTTTGGCCATGCATGGATTTTTTTCCTCATTTTTTTTATTGGTGCATTATAGTTGTATATATTGATGGGATTCATTGTTACACATTTCTACATGCCACAATATAACAATATAATTTGGCCAGCATCACTCCCCAGCATTTCACCCCTCCCTCTCTACCTCCCAACTCTTGGTCCCTTTCCTCTCTGATCTCTCTTTGATTTTCAGGAGATTACCCCTACCTTTATTTTTCTTTTTCCTCTCTAGTTTCCGCATGTGAGAGAAAACATTTACCCTTGACCTTCTGAATTTGACTTATTTTGTTTAACATGATGGTCTTTAGGTCCACCTAGATATTTTTTAACAGTAACTTTTTTTGGCATCAGATCTGCTCTTGAGGGCTCCCACCCCAATTTTTAAAAGAGGGAGGTTGAGGGCAAATGAATATGAATTAAGAGTAGCAGGTTGCTGCTAACAATGTTATCCCTGATATATCACAGAACCACAGGTCACCTTGATCTTTCATCTTTTTTACCCTTTAAATGACCATATACATACCTTGCATTTAGTTAAAAGAATTTTCCATTTATTTAGGATTTTTGTCTCAAGTAAGTACTCAATAGCCTCCAGGCACAGTGGGCTACTAAAAATTTTTTCTATAGAGCTCTTGCCCTAGCTTATACTTCAGGTTAGAATAGGGGTACCTGTGTAGCAGAAAGTCAGGAAAGACTTCAGACAGAAATAA
This sequence comes from Glaucomys volans, assembly GCA_020662805.1. Taxonomy (NCBI): domain Eukaryota; kingdom Metazoa; phylum Chordata; class Mammalia; order Rodentia; family Sciuridae; genus Glaucomys; species Glaucomys volans. The sequence goes on from JAJEJO010000417.1 coordinate 561,812, forward strand.
TGTGATGTGGCTTTGAAGGGAAAAGGACCAGAAGAATTTTCCAGGGAGAGGAATGGCAAGAGCAGAAACATTATGTTTGGTATCTGTAAGAAATAGCAAGGATCCCATTTTGACTGTCATAGAGGTGTCGGATATGATGAGACAGACATATCAGTGAACAGATAAGCACCAGGTAGAAGAAGGTGAATCAGTGCCATTGGCTTTAGGAATTGACATGCTGAGCCTTTCTTTTGTGGAGGTTCATGATGGCACAGTATATGATTTATGTGTTGAGGTCCTAGAATAAGGACAACATGTGAACCCTGAAGATACTTAAGTGGAAGGAATGACAGGTTTGGGTGTATAACCACCCAATTAGGAACTATCAGGGAGACATCAAGAGGTTCTCAAAGAATGTCACAGTATGGCTTTGTGAGGCTTATCAGAATTTCTTCTTTCCAGTTGCCTTACGTAAGCCAACTGTACAACATCCTAAGCAATTTGTGATATTGAACTTGATCGGTTTCCTTCCACTGGCACTTCTCCCTAGTTTCACCCTGTTGCATCCTATTAGGCATATGTCAGCCCTTCTGAATATTCTTCATTCACTGCTCTTCTTTTGCTCCCTGAACCTAATTAAGAAACCCCAAACTTAGAAAGGCAATTTGCCCAGTCCCCATTCTCTGACTACAGCATCAGTACCTTTCTACACTGAACAGACACTTGCTAGGGAACATGTTGGCTCCCACCAACAAAAATCCATTTCAGGTCCCCTTATCTAAATGGTCTCTCTGATATATGAATGATGATGCATAATGTGGGGGGGAAAGATGGCAAGAATGGAGGAAAGATAGCTAGCATAGTGGGAAGGGAGGGGTGGGGGTGGGTGGGGGATAAAATTAATAACAGAATGTGTGACAGATACCATTGCCCTGTGTACATGCATGAATGCACAGATGGTGTGACTCTACCTTGTGTACAAACAGTGAAACAATAGCTGTACTCCATTTGTGTTCAATGAATCAATAAGTAAATAAAAGAATAAAAAAAAAATAAATAAAAATAAAACCACTGGAACTATGTTTGGCATTCCTGGATTTTCGAAGGTTCTCCTCAGTTTAAGTGTTTTCTTTTACTGTTCCCACTTTTTCTTGTTCTCAGATTGTGCCTTTTTCATAGCATCTTAATCTTGATTTAATGATTATTCATTCAAGATTTTTAAAAACTGCTCTTCTGCTTCCCAGAATAGCTCCCTTTGCATCTGGAGTTGTTATCTCTGATTGCACAGTTCAGAATTCCTCTGTCATACAAATCAGAAATGGAACACCACATGATTTCTGTCTAGTTCTCCCAGGGAAAAGGTCTGATGAGCAGTCGAAAAGGGTTGTATGCACTTTAGTATGTGTGGGTATGATAACTCTCAAACTAGGACTTTGTAGCACATTTAAAGTATTAATATTAAAAACTTGGAAGAAAACCAATGATTTGCTTCAGATATTTTTTTGGTTCCTCATGTTTCAGAGGCTGACTACCCATCTGCTGATACTTCTTTTTTGTTTTTTCCATTTTTAAAACTGTTGGTTAGCAAACTGCATAAGCTTATTCTCTTATAAGAGAATTAATTATTCTCTTATAAGAGAATAAGCTTTTGACTTTAATTGAAAGTTTTATTTGTTATTTTTTGTCTTTTTTTGGTGAAATTCAGCATTAGATGTCAACTTCTGAATTTCATATGTTGTAATTTAAACATTTTGTCTCTTCAATGTGAGAAATTGAGTTTGGAGATAATGATTTTTATTATAATAATAATTTTATAATTTTAATTTTTTCATCTTCTGTGGTCTCACTTGCATCATTTTAAACCATTAATGATATCCCTTTTGTTTATTCCAAAGGTTTTACAAAATGCACCAGATGAAATTCTAGTAGTAGCATCTTCCATGTTATGTAATCTTCTTCTTGAATTTTCTCCAAGCAAAGAGGTTAGTATTGATATTCTTTCCCTAAATGTTGCCTGGTCCAGCTAGTGCTTAGTCAAATAACTTTTTACAGTTGTTGACATTGAAGTACATGGATTGGGTATAAAAACGACTTCTGAATTATTTGATGGGATCATTTTTTAATATGACTATTATTTCCCAATATTCCTTCTATTCTACCTGGCATATTCAGCTTCTTTAAAAGACATTACAAAGCTGGATAGAGTGACATGTGCCTATAGTCTCAGTTCCTCAGGATTCTGAGATAAGGAGGACCCCTTAAAGAGTTCAAGACCAGCCTGGGCAAATAGCAAGACCCTATCTCAAAGATTAATAATTAATTAATAAGATATTATAATTTGTAGCCAATCTAAACTGTAAATGTAAGAAATAATTACACAAGCAATAGATTCTTTTTTTTTTTTTTGAACCAGGGATTAAACTCGGGCACTTGACCACTGAGTCACATCCCCAGCCCTATTTTTATTTTATTTAGAGACAGGGTCTCATTGAGTTGCTTGGGGCCTCACTAAGTTGCTGAGGCTGGCTTTGAACTCGCAATCCTCCTGCCTCAGCCTCCTGAGTCACTGGGATTACAGGCGTGCGCCACCGCGCCCAGCAGCAATAGACTCTTTTCAAACTATACCTACGCTAAAGAATAAATTAAGACTCACTTTTGTAAACCAGGATTAGGATTCATTTCAAGGAGATAAACTGTTTCTAACGTAAGTTTTTTAGTTTCTAATGTTGATGATAGTTGTTTGGGGAGGGAGAAAATATGAGTGTTTTCCCCCCTTAGTTTCTGCATTTTATAAATTCTCCAAACTTGTATTTTTTTAAAATAGGAAAAACTAGAATTAGTAGAGGGGTAATCCTTAAGAAATCAGTTTAGCTGTGTTATATTTTCTGGTTTGGTGCTGGTCATGCCTGTGCTTAATATGCATGAAGCTCTGTGTTCACTTCCCAACACCAAAACAAAACAAAAATCTGTCCAGGTGTGGTGGCACACACCTGTAATTCCAGCAGCTTGGGAAGCGGAGGCAGGAGGATCTCAAGTTCAAAGCCAGCCTTGGCAAAAGTGAGATGCTAAGCAACTCAGTGAGACCCTGTCTCCAAATAAAATACAAAATAGGGCTGGAGATGTGGTTCATGGTCAAGTGCCCCTGAGTTCAATCCCTGTACCCAAAAACAAAAACATAAATGTAGTCTGCCAAATCATGAACTCAAGTGTATTGGGCATTTAATAGTCCCATTGGTTTGGGGGAGTTTTTTTGTTTTATTTTTTAATTTTTTAAAATTATTTTTTAGTTTTAGATGTACACAATACCTTTATTTTATTTATTTTTATGTGGTGTTGATCAAACCCAGTACCTCACACATGCCAGGCAAGCACTTTACCACTAAGCCACAACCCCAGCCCCTGTTTTTTGTTTTTGTTTTTCTACATATCATGAACTCCATTTATTTATTTGTTCTTCTAATTTTTTAAAAATTTTTTATTTGTTCTTTTTAGATATACATGACAGTAGAGTGTATTTTGATATCTTATATACATACATGAAGTATACCTTCCCATTCTTGTGGTTGTACTTGATGTGGAATTACACTGTTTGTATGTGTTCATATACGAACACAGGAAAGTTATGTATGATTCATTCTACTGTCTTTCCCATTCCCATGCCTCCTCCATTCCCTTCATTCCCCTTTGTCTAATTCAATGAACTTCTGTTCTTTCCTCCCCCACTTTTATTGTATGTTAGCATTCACATATCAGAGAGATCATTTGGCCTTTGTTTTTTGGGGGATTGGCTTATTTCACTTAATTAGCACGATAGTCTCCAATTCCATCCATTTACCAGGAAATGCCATAATTTCATTCTTCTTTATAGCTGAGTAATATTTCATTGTGTGTATATACCACATTTTCTTTATCCATTCATCATTGAAGAGCACCTAAATTGTTTCTATAATTTAGCTATTGTGAATTGAGCTGCTCTAAACATTGATGTAGCTGCATCATTGTAGTATGCTGATTTTAAGTCCTTTGGGTTTAAACCAAGGTGTGGGATAGCTAGGTCAAATGATGGTTCCATTCCAAGTTTTCTGAAGAATCTCCATACTGCTTTCCAGAGTGGTTGCATCAATTTGCAGTCCTACCAGCAATGTGCAAGGGAACCTTTCTCCCCATATCCTCACCAACATTTATTGTTACTTATATTCTTCATAATTGCCATTCTGACTGGAATAATGCGAAATCTCAGTGTAGTTTTAATTTGCACTTCTCTAATTGCTAGAAATGTTGAACATTTTTTCATATATGTGTTGACCAATCGTATTTATTCTGTGAAGTGCCTTTTCACTTCCTTTGAGTAGTCCCATATTTGTTGAATCTATTCTTTAGGCTTTGACTAAAATCAGGAAGGCAGTATTGACAGGTGGAGGTTCAAGACAGTTATTAAAAATCTTAAAACAGGGCTGGGGATGTACCTCAGTTGGCAGAATGCTTGCCTTGCATGCACAGGGCCCTGGGTTCAATCCCTAGCACCACCAAAAAAAAAGAAAAAAAGAAAAAAAATCTTAGAACAAAACGGGAGAGACTGGAAGCAGAGAAAGGTCTTGGCTGGATCATGATTAATCTACCTTCAGAATATTTAGGGTCCATTATTTAGGTAAAAATGTTGGGAGAGCAACAGGAAAAGGATAATTAATAATCGATTTTTTATATTACAAATAAACTTGATCCTATTCTGGAAGGCAGGGAAATGCTATAAGAGCATTGTTGGGTCATTGATAGAATTGGAATAGAGACTACAGATTGATAAAAGTATTGTGTTAATGTTAACTTGTATGAAGTCATAACTATACTGTGATTATGTAAGGGAATCAACTTCTTAGGAAATACACATTAAGGGTAAAGGGCATGATATATGCACTCTGATTTCAAGTGTAGGATAAAATAATGTGGATATATATAGGTGAACAAAACGAGACAGATGATAAAGCAACTATGGCAAAATTTAAAAATACCACAATATTCACAAATAGAGGAATATGTAACTCTTTAAAAAATGTCATCTTGGAAGGCATGGCACTTTTAAGTGTAGAAACCTGAATTGCTTAAGACATTTCTAGATTTCACTTGACAGATGGCCTTTAAACATTATTGTTGATAATAAATTTTAATCTTCTAAGTTTTGAATTTTCCAGAAATTTCCAGATACTCATTTTCAGCCTAGTATCATAACTATAGTAAGTGGTCAGACAAAAGCATACTATTTTAGGTGTAAAATGTGGCATGACTACAAAAGTACAAATCTGTTTTGCTTACATAATTGAAAAGTAGTCCTGAAAATAGTCCTCAAAGATGAATTCCATAGCATTTTGGAATAAAATTGACTATTTGGAAGGAAGATGATTTGGTTATCTAAGTTCCATTAAATTTCTTTCCTAAACCAACCATTGCTTCATAATCATAGTTGATAAGCAGCACACAAGGTCCGTGCATAAACAAGGCAGGCAGGGACAGTTTCAGAGGGTGTTGAGAGTGAGAGTGGGGAACTAGATGACAGGGTAACACAGGGCATGTCTGGAAAGTACAGATGATCAGTCTTCAGAGTCTGTCAGGACTACAAAGAAAAAGGAATGACATCATGATGATGATGATGATGATGATGATGATGATGATTAGATTTGTGAGAGAAAAATTGTCCTTGCCCTCTTCAGGGTGATTTTTATGGTTGTATCACTCCTGCTTTTTGAAGGTTGCTTGGAACTGAGTAAGAATGGGAAACAAATTATAGAATACCAGGTATATACAAATTTAGTTTGTAAATCTGACTGTAAAGCTGTACTTTGTTTTTAAATTTTGCAATCACAGCCAATTTTAGAATCAGGAGCTGTAGAGCTACTTTGTGGATTAACCCAGAGTGAAAATCCTGCTTTACGAGTGAATGGAATTTGGGCTTTAATGGTATGTTTTACCGTTTTTATTATTTCGTGATTTACATAGTTATCAAAGTTAGAATGTAATATTTGAAATGTCTGGAATTGTCTATTTTAATAAAAACCTGGTTAATATGGCCAAGTTTTCTAATGACCTAAAATCTAGAAGATATGGTATTCAACTTTCAGGTTCAACTTTAAGCAAATTGCTTGGCCACAGTATGCCTAGTTTCCTATTATTATGAAACTTGAACAGGTGTTGAAACTTCACTTACTTAATTTTGGGAAAATAAGTTTTTTTACCATGAAAATAATGATATTTATAGAGAGCTGCCTACTTTATAAAGCACTTTATTCTCCCATTTGCTCTTAAGAACAACATAATGAAATAGACTGAGTATTCTTATCACACTTTACAGATGATTTTTTTAATTGACAAAAATTGCATATGGTTAAGGTATACAATATGTTTTAAAATATATACACATTGTAGAATTCCTGAAATGATTTCATTAATATGGATTGCCTCATATACTTTTCATAGTGATTAAATAAATTGTCAAGATAATAGGATTGGCACATAAATGTTTAATAATTTAACAGTTCCTAATAAATAATTTATACTAATAGATTCAAAAATTATGTCAGCTGGAGACTGTGGTGCATACCCATAATCACAGCTCAGAAGGCTGAGGCACAGGAATAAGGGCCAGTATTGGCAACTTAGTGAGGCCTCGATCTCAAAATATAATAAAAAGGGCTTAAGTAGCTCAGTGGTAGAGTGCTTGCCTAACATGAGCTGAGTTGTGTCTCTAGTACTGCAATAAATGAATGAATTCATGTATGAATAAAAGAAACACACACACACACACACACACACACACACACATATGGAGTAAGAGAACCCTTTTTCCTTAAGATTATTAAAGTAAATTTTATTGAAATTGTAAAGAAAGCAATCCTACATGAATATTTAAAAGATTTAATTATAGTAGTTATAATTTAATTGCTGTATACCAGACACTAAACTGTTTTATATCTGCTTCCTGTAATTCTTATTTTAAGTTATATTGGTGTATATCTACCTTACAAATGGGGAAATAGGATTCCAGGAAGTTAAATGAATTGTGAGGGAGAAGGCCTCACAGCTAGTAAGTATGGAAATGGATTCTGAAGCTGTCCCAAGCCTGTCCTCCTCTCTCTTTTCCATGTCTGCTGTGTTTTCACATGAACTTTGGAATAGAAATAACCATCCTCTAAGAAAGCACCAAATCCAGTGGTTTCATAGTTATTTTTCCCCTTAACTTCACACTGCTTTTAAAACTTTTCTCCTTGAAACTCTGTCCTGGGACTTTTTTTTTTTAATTCACTTTTTATGTAGCCTCCTTTTCAATCTTCTTTGCAGGGAACATTCCCCCAAGTTTCACTTTACACTTCAGTTTCGGGAACTCCTCCCCCTAATGGAAGAGGTTACTTCAAAACCTACATGTCCAGATATGGCTTTTATGTGTTCCCTAGATCTATCACTTGAACAACTTGTGGGACTTCATTTGAGAGCTCCCTGACATAAACAACTTTAATGTGAGAAATTGAACTTGCATCCCACTCTAAAGTCCAGACAGACTATCTTATTTTCAACAGTCTCCATCTTACCAGTTGCCATGTTCTCTAGCTATAAAATATAAACCTTGGACTTGTCTTTGGTCTGGGTCTCTTCACTTGATCTTAATCAAAAGGCCAAGAAGTAATGGCCTGGGTCTCTTGACACCCAGCTACTACTCTTTTTTGCTCTACCATGTTGACTTGCATCATTGGTAACTTTACTTCTCGTATGTTTTAGCTCCTTAATTAAAATAAGTTCCTGGAAGGCGATAGCTGCATATTACTTAAGTCTTCAGTTTACAAGAGATTTTTATATCAAAAATTGATTGAGGAGTTGTTATTTGGAATTTGACAGGTTTCGTATTGGGTGTATAAACTATATTATTATAGCTTAGAGTTAAGATGGGCTAATCCATAATGTGAATAACAAAAAAGAAACAAAGTAGCTACTGCTTGCTGGTAGCTTTCATCCTGGAAGGCTTCCATGTGTGATAGGGCCCAGTCATCCAACACCTAGCATAGTATTCGGAACACAGTAAGTGTTTTCATGCTGGCAGAATTAGCACACCACTGCTTATTTTCATCCATAACACGTGAGTACTTTGAAATCATTTTCAAAATGCATGGCACAGTATAGTTATTAATAATCATAGTTACTAAAATACACAGAAGGCAACTTTGATAATCATAAAGATCTTCGCAAAATAATCAAAAATTTTTGTATTTATCTGAGAAAGCTTAAGACATTCAAATGCCCATGCCAGAAAGTAGTCATATTCATCAGATAGGTAGGCGTATGCCTTAAGACTAGCAGTTATACATAGAAATATAGGTGATTAACAGGAATCAGAAAAATAGCATGACTCATACTTAAGGATTTTTACAGATTGTTTGTACTTTGAAAATTATCAGAATTACTACAAAAATAAAAAAAATATAATAAATGTAGAAATGATTCTTGCAACCTCTTTAATCCTTTCAGAATATGGCTTTTCAGGCTGAACAAAAAATAAAGGCAGATATTTTACGAAGCTTGAGTACTGAACAGCTCTTCCGGTTATTATCAGATTCAGATTTGAACGTGCTGATGAAGACATTGGGACTTCTTAGAAATCTCCTCTCTACTCGGCCTGTAAGTAAAATCACCCAAGCTTCCAAATTAGCTCGCCCTCCATGTGCATAACCTAACACTGCTGTCTCTACTCCCTTCAACGTCTTATGACTCAATGTTGTCCCTTTCCAGAGAAGCAAGGAGTTGATATCTAGGCCTGCCACCTTCATAGGTGTTCTGGGAGCACCCCTGCCCACCACCCCTGCACCTCCTGTCCTGTCTCTTACTCCTCCCTTGACACCTTGATTTCTTACTTTATTCTTGCCTGGTTTGCTGGCCATGTTTCTCATTTGCCTGAATCAATTATCTCTGAGACATTTGCTTGTTTGGATTTAGAGAATTCTTCTCAGTGCCATTCCATAGACACCCCCTGTACCCCACCTCCCACATTTCTAGAATTAACCGCTGGAGATGTCATTGTGGAGAGCAGTGGGTACGTGTCAATAGGAAAGGCGCAGCTTTGCTGGTGGGGTCACACTCAATGCTGTTCTCTGATATTCCCTGACTAGCAATGGTAGTGGCCTTCAGGTCAGTGAAGAAACATGGGTGGTCCCCTTCTCTGTGCCTTACTTGTCTTTTGAGTCACCCTCATACATTTGTGCCCCAAGATAGTATTAATACCTACACTGTATTTTTCATGTTTGGCTCTCCCCACCAATCCATATTTTTGTGCTTCCTTTTTCTTTCATATCTGTGGACTTGATTTTAGTTCTATATTCTATCAGACCAACTCTATGTTCTCTTCATAGTAAAATCATTCAAAAACATTTGAAGGCAAAATGCAGCTTTACAATATAACAAACACTATTCTTTGGCATCTAGTTCTATATGCTGTGGTGTTCTACTTGAAGCAACTGTGTATTGTAGTAATGTTTAAAAACTTTCTGTTCTGTGGTCTTTTTGTTTCCCAGATGATAATTGTTGCCTTCCCATTGTTTTACAGCATATAGATAAAATAATGAGTACTCATGGAAAGCAAATTATGCAAGCTGTCACCCTTATTCTGGAAGGGGAACATAACATTGAGGTCAAAGAGCAGGTATGTATCCTTTCTCCTGGGAAGTATTTTCTGAATGTGAGTATGAAGACAGATCTTAGTTAGGAAATTCCTAAAATGTTCAGATCTGCAGAGGACAGAGTGCTGCTGATATGGAGGCTCCAGAGACAAGAGAGATGCTCCATCAACCCTGAACTCTTCAATATTTCTTCTCCCTGGAATAAAAGAAAACATGACCAGAGTCTATAGATCCCCTCTGTGTTCCACACTGTATATACTGTCCCTGTCTCCAAAGTAGCAGCTGCCATTGGTCATCCTAGAATTACTTCTTTCTCCAGAATTCACTATTTCTAGCCCTTTCTACCACCATGCTGTGAATTCAAACTCCTATAGCTCCCTGGTAAGAGAATTTCTTATCCTGTTGATGGTTTTGGTTTCTTTACTCTTAGGCATCTTCTATTCTTAGTCATCATCTGAACACCTACTTTCTGTTGGCTTTCAGTAGGGCAAGATTATGGTAGACATAAAAGTGTAGACATTACATTTATCAGTTAACCAGGTGGGAATCACTTTTCTATATTTTCTGGGAGATATCAAGGCAGTTTTAATATTGTGTATATTTTATTTTGCCATAAAAATGAAGGTCACTTGCAAATTTAAGATTTTAACACAGAATCTGAGATTTTAGTAGTGTTCAGTTTCCTCATTTAGGTGTTGGCTACATAGGTTTAAATTCCTTGAGTTGTACACATGTATGTATGCCTTTATTTATGCTGGAAACTTGTCAAGATCATTAGTGGAGAGTTGGGCATAGTCTAGGTGCAGGGCCCAGACTCCTCATTCTCTGTGTTCCTGAGCTGGAGTAGTTCAGCAAGCTTCTGAAGAGTAGTCCCAGAAGTAAGAGCATAGGACTTAGGAGTTGTGATGGAATTTATGAGCAGAAAATGTAATAGGTTTTAAAGAATGGTTTTAAGATAGATATTTTAGGTGATTTTTCTTAAAATTAATTTTCAAAGCATCACTGAAGTGAGATGAAATTCATTACTGGGACTCAACAATGAAGAAATACATTGTTCAAATGAAACTATTCTACTTGGACAACAATGGAATGGATTTTGTCTGTAAAGACAGCTCACCTGGATAGAATTGTTCTAATGTGAAAAGTGAAGCAAGGCAGGCAGGCCAGGTGAGGTTTGGATGAGGACACATAAGACCAACAACAGTGTTTTTTTGTAGGAAACAGATTATACTCTCATACAGATTTTGGAAATGATCCAGAAGTAGACAAGTATTGCATGTTTAAACTGCCTAGCCCTTAGCTGAAAGTTTAATGCTTCTCAGAAATATCTAACAAATAATTTTTTAATTAAGTCCTAATAGATGTACAATAAGTTGCAGTGTGATAACTTTGTATATGTGTATATACCCATGAAGCAATCGCCATAATCAAGATAGTGAACATATCTGTCACTGTCTTTAAAAGAGGAACAAAACAAGAAAGTCCATTTATCCCACTCCAGTTCAGCATTATACTAGAATTCCTACCAAGTTCAGGAAGGCAAGAAAAAGAAATGAGAGATAGACAGATTGGAAAGGAAAGAGCAAAACTGTTCCCAGACAACATAAATGTCTTTATAGAAAATGCCATGGATTCATCAAAAAATCTAGAACTAATAAATGAGTTAATAAGCAGGTCACAAAGGAGAAAAATTGATTTTATTTTTATATATAAGCAGTGAACAATTAGAAGTGGAAATATTTTAGAATGGTACTATTTGTAATAGCTCAGAAAAAAATGAAATGTTTTGATATAGATCTCAGAAGGATCATATACTGAAATGACAGACCACTGATAAAGAAATCCAAATCTAAATAAATGGAGAGAGAATACTGTGTTAAAATACCATTTAACATTGTAGCGTTTTAGAGAACACTATGTTAAAATTCTCCCCAAGGGGATTTACAGATTCAATATAACCCAATTAAAATCCCAGCAGAACTTTTTTTTTTAAATTGGTTCTTTTTAATTATACATGACAGTAGAACCCATTTTGATATAATTATATAGCAGGGAATATATCTCTTTTTTCACAGTGTAGAATCACACGATTCATATAATCTTACATATACATAGGGTAATGCTGTCTCAGTCTAGTATTTTTCCTTCCCCCACCCCCTCCCATCCCATTTTCCTCTACCATCCATACTTCCTCCATTCTTTTCTTATCCCCCCATATTCCCCCCCCCATTATGTATCAGTATTCACTGATCAGAGAAAACATTTGGCCTTTGTTTTTTTGGGCTTGACTTACTTCATTTAGCATGATATTCTCCAACTCCACCCGTTTACCAGCAATTGCCATGGTTTTATTCTTCTTTATGGCTGAGTAATATTCCATTGTGTATATATACCATAGTTTCTTTATCCATTCTTCAATTGAAGGGCATCTAGGTTGGTTCCACAATCTAGCTATTGTGAATTGAGCAGCCATGAACATAGATGTGGCTGCATCCCTATACTTTGCTGATTTTAAGACCTTTGGGTATAAACCAAGGAGTGGGATAGCTGGGTCAAATGGTGGTTCCATTCCAGGTTTTTTGAGGAATCTCCATACTGCTTTCCAGAGTGGCTGCACCAATTTGCAACTCCATTAGCAATGTATGAGTGTGCCTTTTTCCCCACATCCATGCCAACACTTATTATTGCTTGTATTCCTGATAATAGCCATTCTAATTGGAGTTAGGTGAAATCTTAGGGTGGTTTTAATTTGCTTTTCTCTAATTACTAGAGATGATGAGCACTTTTTCATATATTTGTTGATCACCTGTATATCATCTTCTGTGAAGTGTCTCCCAGCAGAACTTTTATAAACATTAATATAAATGTAAATACCAGAATCTCTACCTACAATGAAATAACATAAGACCGTATGCCATTAGCAAAAATGTAGCACATGTGGATTAATACATGTGCTAGAAATGGGTCCACACATATATGGCAATTGATTACTGACAAACACGTAAAAGCAGTTCAAAAAGAAAAAGAACGGTCTTTTCAACAAATGGTGCTGTAACAATTTTTGGCAAAATAGTTTGCCAAAAAAATGAACTTGTACTGTATCTCACAGCTTAGATAAAAATTGACTCATAGGTATAACATAAAAGGTAAAATTGTAAAACTGCAGAGAAAATCTTTGAAATCTTAGATTAGGCCGAGGGTTCTTAGATATGATAGTATAAATATCAGAAAATGAAAATTGGTCTTCATCAGAATGTAAAACTTCTCTTTCCAAAATGCACAGTAAGCAAATGAAATGACAAGGCATTCACTTGAAGGAAATATTTGTGAATCATACGTCTTATGGACACATTGGACACGGTGACTTTTGTCCAGAAATATAAAGAGCTCTCAAAACAATAAGCAAAAAACCGAGTGAACAATATTAACAGACACTCCATAATAAAATATCAGTACACTCTTTTAGAATGACTAAAAATGTTTTGAAACTGACAGTTTCCCACATCAGTGGGAATGCAGATGATACACTTTGGGTTTTGCAGTGCCTTGAGGTTGAAGATATACAGTTGTCCCTCATTGTCTGTGGGGGATTGGTTCCAGAACACCCCACATGTGCCAAAATCCACAGATGCTCCAGACCAGTATATAAAATGGCATATAGTATTCACATATAACCTCGGCACATCCTCCTGTATACTTGAAATCATCTCTAAACTACTTATAATGTAAATGATATATGAATAATAATTATTTTTTTGAATAATGACCAAAAAATCAGTCTGTGTTCAGTATGGATAGATTTTTTTTTAAATATTTTCCATCCATGGTTGGTTGAATCAATGGGTGTGGAATCCATAGAAATGGAGTGCCAACTGTACTTACCATAAGACCAACAATCCCATTCCTAAGTGTGTTCACATAACGCAAAAACCTATATTCACACAAAACCTGCATATGAACAACAAATAAAGTTTATAACAACTTTATTGGTAATCACCAGAAACTAGAAACAAGCCAACATTCCAGAATGAATATACTGGAATACCAGTCAGCAATAAAGACAGACAAATTGTTGATACTTTCAACAACATGGATGAATCTTAAGTGCCTTATGCTTACATGAAAGAAGATAAATTCAAAAAGCAGCATGCTCTACACTTCCATTTACATTCTGATTTTGCAGAAGACAAAATCATAGAAATGGAGAACAAACATATCCAAGACTTAAGGGAGGAGTAAGGGACTGTGAAGGGATAGCATCGGGCAAGTGGGGAGGGAGACGGTGAGAGACAGTTCTGCATGCTGAATGCTGATTGTGGTGAGAGTTACAAGATTCTACACATGTATCAAGTAGGAGTCACCCCCAAAAGTGAATTTTACTGTATTTAATAATTGTGCTCTAATATTTAACCCCAAAAGGTAACTTGGATTTTGTCTGGAGTGAGATCAAAGATCCAGTCCTTGAATATACACTATCTTCCCAATTATTTAGGCTTTCTTTATTCTTCATAACAATGTTTCATAGATTTTAGTATATAGATCGTACACTTCTGTATTCTGAGAGATCAACAGATAGTTTTCTTGTAATGTCTTTATGAGGTTTTGGTATTGGGATAATGCTTGCTCTAGGGAACCGGTGGGGTGTTCTCTAATCTTCTGTGAGAATTTGTGGAGAATTGTTATTACTTCTTTCTTAATGTTGGTGGAAAGTTGCTCTAAAGCCATGTAGACATGGTGTTTCTTTTGTGGAAAGGTGTTTCTTTAATAGGAATAGGACTGTTTAAGTTCTTTGTTCTTGAGTGAGCTTTGGCATTATGAGTTTGAAGGAATTTCTTCATTTCATCAAACTTTTCAAATTATTGACATAAAATTATTTGTAATATTATCTTATTATCTTTTTAAAACATGTAGTATCTTTTACAGTGTGTTCTGTCTTATTCTGTATATTGCTAATTTGTTTTTTCCTGATCAGTCTGACTAGAGGTGTAGCAAGTTCATTGGTCTTCTCAAAGAATCCATTTTGAGGTAATAATGTCTCTTTCAGTCTACTATCCTTCCTATTCCCATACTCATTCCCCTCCCTTCACTCCCCTCTACCTAATATGAAGTAACTATTCTTCCCTATTCCCCCACCCCCTTATTGTGAATTAGCATATGAGAAAACTTTCAGCCTTTGGTTTTTTGGGTTTTAAAAAAATTTTTTTTAAATCCATTTTGAGTTTCATCTCACCTCCCACCCCCACCCCCCATTGTTTCTCTATTCTCTTTTTCAGGGGTTGGCAAACTGTTTCTGTAGTGCTTGCTGTACAATCTCTATAGTAACCACTTACCCATGCTGTTCTAGGCCGAAAGTAGCTAGATAATATGTAAGTGAGTATTCATGGCTCCTTCAATAAAACTTTGTTTGCCAGAACAGGCAGTGGGTTGAATTTAGCCCACAGGCCACAGTTTGCCAAACTCTGCTCCGTTTCGTTGATTTCCAGTTGTTCTTATTAGTGGAAAAATGTGTGTATGTATTTTTTATCTCTACTGTTTTGTATATTGAATGGATTTGGCTCTAGAACTAATTGATCTCTTTAAGATTTGTTTGTATCTCTATAGAAATGTTTACAGTATGGTTTGCATGGGTCTATTCTAACAATCAGTCTCCTATCTTGCTGCCCTCGTCTATTCTGAGGAGTCTCCCTGTAAATCTCATTCTTCCCAATGAGTCTAAATGCATTTTCCTTTCCCCAGGAGTACCTTGGTCATGAAGCCTTTTAAAATTCTTATCCATGGTCAGGGTCATTTCCATTTTATCTTCTTCTTCTGCTTTAGCCATTTCATAGAACTGAAATGGGGAGAAAATTGAGAACAAGAGAGAAAGAACCTATGATTCTTCCATGCCCCCTTTGCACTCCCTAGCCAGGCTCCACCTCTGTCCCTGTTGCTGGCCCCATTCTTTTTCTGTTGGTTTTAGCCTGGCAGATCCTGCTTGGTGAGGAGTGGATCACACCATTGATGACTATAATCTTGCTGGCTTGTTCTTAGAAGGGTGGGTCATTGTAAAGTTGGCTAAGTCTTCCCATAATCACATGAAGGAAGAACAGAACTAGAAGGAATGAGGTATTTCAGCACATAATTCAATTTTGTCTGCATTAGTGAGTCTGGTATTGGATTGCAAAAATGTCAAGACAGAGTAGGAAGAGGGAAAGAAAGGATTGGTACTCACATATTCTGTGACCCTGTTGGATAGGTTCAAATGGGACTAGAATGTGGCTGGAACAACCATCCCTTATATGATTCTGATGTCATCTTGAACTTGGATCTCAAAAAGCCAACTCCTTCCCAGACTAATTACCTCTGTTTACACTTGTCATGCTCATGTCCCCTCATAGTTTCTTTCTTACAAAAATCTAAACATAAAATAGTGCAGACCCATATTGTTAATTTTCCTAGGGTGTTGTGCTTGCCAAGACTTGTAACAGGCTCACCATGTACCAACACTACAGATTACTTTCAAATCTGACATCTTCCATAGGTCACCTCTAACTTCTGGGAAAGTTCAGGGTCTCTTCATCATCCTAACTGCCGTAGAATAAACAGTCCCCTAGTGCCTGCTTAGGAGTATATATATTTCCTTATTTTATTTATGTGTATATATAAATAATACTTATTTTTATATATATTGCTAAAAATATATATAAATAATATATATTTTTATATATATTTATATAAATAATATTTATTTTATATATACATACATACACGCACACACAGGTACATATACATATGAACATATTCATATGTATCTGTGTGTGTGTATGGGAATGATTATAAATTGTATTTCCTCCGTCTCTTGTTTCCTGGAAGCAGCCTTTTTCTAGTTCACACCTTAGGGCTCACTCCCTAAAAATCTAGTTACTACACTATGTTAATCTAAGTGAATAAAACTACATACCCTTTAGGACATTTGAGGGTTTGGGCCTAAGTAAGAAAAAAAAAAAAAATCTCAATGGCATAATTAATTGAAATCTTGCAAAGAAACAAGTTAAAATTGGGGAAAATTATTCAAGTCTCTCCCCAGCCTCACCGCTGTACTGACCAATTCTTGGAGCAATTGCTGACTATATTGCAGGAGGGCTCAGTGTTGCTTCCTTCAGGAAGCTTCCCTGGCCCTTGCAGGATTCGGCAAGTGCTTGCTCTTTATGCTTTCTTGGTTCTCTGTTCTACTTCAGTCATAACACAGTGAAGTGTAATTGCTCGTGTAACAGTTTCCAAGTCAAGGAGTGAATCTTATTCTTGTCTCAGCCTGATGCCTTGCAGAGGGCAGGTCTATGATAGGTGCTCAGTACATGCTGAGTTGCTGAGTCTGGCACCAGCTTGACATCCCTACCACAGCCCTTCCACCTTTACCTTCACCCTTGCCACCTGGTGGTTTAGCTATAAAAACGGAGGAGCTGACAAGAGCTATCTCTTTCTCTGAGAAGAAACTCCAGGCAGAGCAGTGCTTGTCCTCTAGATGTAATATTGTGCCAGCGGGTGCAAGCTTCCTCCAGTCTGCACGGCAGGCCAGTCTGGACTTCACTCCACACATTTTGCTTCCTTTTCTGTTCTTCTAACAAGATTCAAAACAAGTCAAGAGGTTCTCATTGCACATGGTCAGCATAGCTGGTGGACAAGGGTCTAGACCTTCACCCAGAAGGTTGTTAACTTAGGAGCAAATAGCAGGTGGAGACCTGGGGAAGGAGGGAGACAGTGCCAGTGAAGCATCTACCAAACAGACAGCGCTTTGAAGAAGTCTGTGGGTTAAATCACCAGAGCTTCTCTCAGAAATGAGCTTTCCAAGACAAAAAATAATAAATTACATTTTTTATTTTTGTGGTAGTACAGTATGGCCTGATGTTCAGCAAGAAACCACAGGAGTGTTGGCGGTGTTTTTGCCTAAAGTAGACTCAATTTGGGGGTGGTTACTATTGACGGTGTCAGGAGTTGAGATATCAGGGCATTGATAATGGAACCTGTGAGAATACATGTACCTGCCATTGAGAAATTGCCCAAACTCTTGAGAAAGTTTCTCTGGGAACCTCACAGCTTTCTTGATTGCTGGGTCTTTATCCTTTTCCAGACTCTCTGCATCCTAGCCAACATAGCAGATGGGACAACAGCAAAAGAACTTATTATGACTAATGATGACATCCTGCAGAAAATCAAATATTACATGGTAAGCCTTTGTCCCCTTCACTGCAGCATTAAAAGGCAGGGACTGTAGCATTGTTGCAGAAATTTTTTAAGAAGGAGGATAAACTGCCGTGATAGATTCAGAATCTTCCATCCTGAAGGGAGAAAAACACTAACTCCTTAAAGCTTGTGCCATTGGTGATATTAACATTTACCACCCCAGTCCCCACCCACTCATCTTGATTGCCTTAGTGTCCCCAATCCTTGTCTCCCCTCTCAAGACTTCAGTCCCATAGAACTCGGGTACTCCCCTGACACCTTAATTCCTCGACCTGTTTGCTTCCGAACAGCCTGCCACCTACTGCTGTGGCCATGCCCTCCATCACCCATGGCAAAAATCTGCCCTCCTCTTTTCATTTTCAGCATATCCTAACTGAACAGCAGCCTGTCTTCTCTTTGCCTGCCACCACACATTAACAATCACAGAGGAAGGGTAGAACAAGCTGAGTGGTTCACTTTACAAAACCCACATGGGCACTCAGCCCCACCAGGTATCCTTCATTGATTCTCTAGTAGCTTAGTGGCCGCTTCTCCATAAACACGATTAGGTTCTTACCCTGTCCTCATTCTTTAAACCTCACCTCTTCTCTTCCCCCGTTACTCTTGGGGATGGCCTGTTTTTTGTTTTATTAAGAGAGTAGAAGCTGAGGCTTGAATCAAATCCATACTCCCCTATGAGGGCCTGTCATGTACTGCATGACCTCACCCCTTCTATCCCCAGCTCATTGCTGGCTCTCTTCTTTATTCATTACACTGGCTTCTTTCAGTTCCTCAGCAAGGCATATGCTTGCCTGCCTGAGGACCATCACACGTACTGACTTCTCTTCCTGGAGTTCTTCTTTCCCACTCCTTCTCTTCATATCTAAGCTGAACTGACCCTTCCTCTCTGGACTTTGTTCCTGCATCATTTCTTGTCTTCAAAGCACTCAGCTCAGTTATAGAGAGTGTGCCTCCTGAGCCTCTCCTCTGCCAGGTGTAAACTCCACGATACTAAGGATGTGTCAGTTTTGTTCACAGTTCTGTATCCAGCACCTTGTATACCTGGTCTTTCATATGTGCTCAGTAAACTTCATTAAGTGAAAACCTCCTGCTTCAACTAGGAATTCCCTGATCTTTCCATAGTAGCTCTCATCTCTTGACAATCTCTCCATCAGTGGAGGAGTGCTTGCCTAGCATGTAAGAATCCCTGGGTTCAATCTCCAGCACCACACAAACAAGCAAAGAAAGTTTCCCTTAACCTTGCATACTCGTTGAGATACACCTATATCTCTTCTGTTTGAAGTCAGATTTCTTAAAAAGCATCTTTGGCACATGCCATCTCCTTCCTTCCCTCAAAGTTCATTCTCTAACCTGCCTCATCTGGCCTCCATCCGCATCAACTGAAACTGCTCTCATCAGGGTCACCAGTGACCTCTGCGATGCCAAATCCAAACAGTGCTTTCTCTCCACTTCTTACCCACTTACAGAAGACTTCAGTACAGCTTTTGCTTTCCCCCGAACTTCTCTTTCTCTTGAATTCCATGACCTTCTTTTGACCCCCTTGTCTGGGCCCTCTTCTCCTACAAGCTTTCCTGGATCACCAATTCACAACCTTGGCTACACAATATAATTTTCTAGGGAGCTTGTAGAGACTTGCCTCTTCTAAGATTCTTATATAAAAGGTCTGAGTCATAGCTTGGCCATCAGGATTTTTAAAAGTTCCCTGAGTGGTTCTTACAGAAAGAGTAGGGCTTAGGGGAATCTTGTCCACCCTATGGCTTGTACTGTCATTTCTATGCTGATGATTTCCAGGTAACTGCCCCCAACCTAGACCTCTCTTCAGAACTGCCTATGCAGCATCTTTATGTGATTGTCTAATGGCCTCTCAAGTTTGGTGTTTAAGAATGAATTCTTAGCTGTCTCCCTTAGATTTAAGTGTGTCCCCTCCTGGTCTTTTATCATTTAGTTTAATGGCTTTGCCATCTACTCCATTGCCAAAATCTCGGGGTCTGTCTTAATTTCTCTAACTCTGTTTCCTCATTACCCATTTATTGCCAAGTCCTACGAGTTCTTCCTCTAAAACTAATCTTGAATCTGTTCACATCTTTCCATCACCACTGACCCTTTCTGGTCCAAGCCATAGGATGTTATGACTGATTGACTACATAGTCATAATAGCCTCCAGGTTCTTCTGCTTTGTTACTTCAGTCCTGTCAGCCAAAGTGATGCTCTAAAACTGTAAATCAGACCTTGTTCCTTCATTGTACGAATCCTGTAGGAGCTTCCTCTGAACTCAGAATGAAATCCAGAGTCCCTGCAGTGGTCTTCAAAGGCCCACAATTTAGCCATGCCACCTTCTCTGAACATACATCTTCTTACCTCAGATCTTTTCAGTAACTCTTCCTTCTTCTTAGAAGCCCTAGCTCCTTGATTTTTGCACATCTGGCACCTTCCTTTTTTAAATTGCTGTTAAAATGTTGCCTCTTTGAAAGAGATGTTATCTGTGTACCCAATCTAAATTAAATTCCCACCCTCTACCCTTCAGTTTTAGTGAATGAATGATAAATGAACTTATATATAGTAAATGCTTTTATAGTATATGCTAGTTCATTTATTCAATTTACTCATTGATGGTCTGAGGCTGTTTGATCTTACTGGAGCTCAAACTGGACATCTCTTTAAAACTGTTGGCAGGTAGAAGAAGTATCACTGAGCATAGAATTCTAACAGAGGAAGCCACATCCATTTCTTTTTCTTGGTAGAGGTATAGTCCTACTTAGAAGATAAGTCTGTCTTGACCTTCAAGAGACCATTAAGGATATCATATCATTGGTATCCATTGGTTGTGCATGAATTATTTAAATATGCTAGTTTTTATTTTTAATTGACCCACTAGGGAAATAACCAGTAAAGATTGTTTTACTATTGAGTCTTCTTTCATTTAGGAGAAAGCACTCTATATGGGCAAATGATCTAACTTAACCTGAAATAGTTGTACTTTTAATATATAAAGAAAAATAAACAAGAATTATGTTTTAAAGGATAGAAGCCTACTCAATGATAGTTGACATATTTGATAAAAATCAGGTAGAGATTGGATCTAGTCTTTTGGTATACTCCTATAGAAATAAGAGTAATTTAATTATCATTTATGATATGTTACTCAAAAAAATGATCTGAAATGAGTTTACCTCCATTTTTTAATCCTTTTTTCTATCACTAGGGTCATTCGCACATCAAACTGCAGCTGGCCGCTATGTTTTGTATATCAAACCTCATATGGAATGAAGAGGAAGGTAAGAGTCTGGTGAGATTTGTTCTGGAGAAAAGTATGACACAGAGAAGGCAGGAAGTTCCCCTGGGATTTTAGGCAG
The DNA here is from genome assembly GCA_020662805.1 of Glaucomys volans. Lineage (NCBI taxonomy): Eukaryota > Metazoa > Chordata > Mammalia > Rodentia > Sciuridae > Glaucomys > Glaucomys volans. The sequence goes on from JAJEJO010000417.1 coordinate 583,014, forward strand.
GGGCTCCACTCATTGGCCTCGCTGGCCCCCACCACCCTACAGAGTCACCCTGGTAGGAGAATCAGTGGGACTAGCCTGAGTCAGCCAGACTGAGCCCCCACCCTTGGAACCAGCACTGTACCAGATTACTGGGGGTAAGTGTGAGAAGTGAGTGGCAGTCCCTGCCCTTGGGAGAGCTGACAAGGAGGCTGTAAGAGGCACTTGAAGAAGGCAAGAGAAGAGTGGATGGAAGGATAGCCTTTAGTTGTGAACATGGGAAGCACATTTAAGAACTACTGGCAGATAAGCATGACAGAGAAGAGGGTGTATTGGTAAGATAGTCTTATGGTGAAGTGACCAGTCTGTAGTGATCACAGGTTCTCTACTTTGTCTGCATATTAGAATCACCTGGGGATTTTTGCAACAGACCAGTTCCATTAGAATCTCTGGGGGTGGGGCTGAGCATAAAGTTCTTAAAGCTCCCAGGTTTTTCTGGTATACAGCCAAGGTATAGAGAAGAGCACTGGATCTCAGTGATAGGCTGGCTACGTTAGAATCGCCTGAGAAACTTAAAAGGCAAGTTTCTGGGCTCTGGCCATAACGATTCTGGTTCACTGGGTCTAGAGGGGATGGTGCCTCAATATAGGTTTTTCAGTAGGGAAGAAAGATTTCAGGGGGATTACTGTACTCAGCACAGAAGTGGTAGGAGGCAAAACTGGATTCAACCCACAGGCCTAGATATCATACAGCATCTGTATTCCAGGGAGACAAAGCCAGGCCTCAAGGTCTTGGTCTTGTTGGAAGGTAAAAAAGAGTGATATGGAACTGCCAGTTGTGCTAACCAAGAGGCAAGAAGTGCAGGGAGGAAGAAGGAGGGCACAAGATGATAGAAGGAGAGGAAAATAAGATCTCTTAGGAGTAGGAAGAGACCGTCCTCACCAGTGCTATAGAATGTTCTAGAAGAAGCCACAGAGCTAGGGGCCAGTGACAGAGGGCCTTGTACCAGAATGAAGGAATCTGACCTTGATCTTAACAGTCCATGGGGAAATTAGTCCAGCAACAGAACCCAGGGTAGACTGCAGGAGGGAGGGCCAAGAGACACAGAGAACAGTTAGGCTGAAAGTCCAAGCATTAGGGAGGGGATCCAGCTGCATGAGAGGAGAGTGGTGGACAAGGGGAAAAAGGGGTAAGGGGTGAAGGATCCTAGTGAGGCTGAAGGAGAGCAGCTGTCTACGTCACGTTCCCAGTAACCTGGTAGCTCTAATCTTTTAGGTTCACAAGAACGCCAAGACAAATTACGAGACATGGGCATTGTAGATATTCTACACAAACTGAGCCAGTCACCAGATTCCAACCTTTGTGACAAGTGAGTAGCAACATGAAAAGGGCCTTGCTTTGGGCTAGATTGGAGTCTTTTATGAAATGGTTTGAATTGCTTAGTAATTCACATAGCCAAACTTTTCAAATCTTTCAGATTCCCAGAATTTCTTTTTAATTTTCTGCAAGTCACCTGTGACATTTGAGTGAGGTATAAACTAATAACTACCAAATTATTAAAGACTCTCCCTTACTCTAAATCAATGTTAGGTCTGGGTCATCTTAGTTGGTATCTGGAGAAAATCCAGAGGTCATCCCCTTACCTTCCCTTGATCATTAGAATAGAAATGCATGCAGCCTTTTGGAAAACAGGAAGACCATTATTGAAAACATTGATGAGTTCAAAATTTTACTGAGCCTTGTGCCAGCCTTACTGCTGGGAATTCATCAGTGACCCCCCTTAGTCCCTGTCCTCATAGAGAAGGGGCAGGAGTTACAACCAGACACCCTGCTAACCTCAAGATAGTCAGAAATCCTCTTCCTAGCTGTGTAGGCTCCCTGTTGTCAGACTTCATATGCCAGCTCACTTCTGTGTGTAGCAGCAGCAGGGAACATCAGCTGTCATTCTCCAGACACTTGAGTGAAGCTCAAAAGTCCTTCAGCTCTTCATGAACTGATTCTGCCTATCCTGCCTCCACCATGCTGCCCTCCACTCCAGCCTTACCTGCCCTCTTATGGCATCACACTTCAGGCATTAACAAACTCTGTCCCATCTGTTTTGCCACTGTGGGTCCCTTCCTTCCAAGTCCTCATTCATTCTACATTTTTTTTTAATACCTATCCTGCACCCACTCTCCTCACTGTTCTAGGCATTAGAGATGTCTGGTGAATAACTTGGTGAAATCCTTGCTCATGGAACTTACATTCTTACTATAAAAGACAATCAGCAAATGAATGTATAGATAGTGGGTAAAGGCAGGTACTGTGAAGAAGAACAAAACTAAGGTAAGAGAAAGGAGATGAGAGGAAGTTGGTTATCATGTAGGGTAATCAGTAAATGCCTCTCAGAGAATATGATATTTGACCAGAGAACTGGATGAAATGAGGGTATCTGCTAGACAGATGTTTAGAGGGAGAGTATTCCAAGCAGGGGGCATGGTGGATTCAAAGCCCTAAGGCAGAAGTGAACTTGGTATTTCCAAAGAGCAGCAAGAAGACCAGAGGGGTTGGAGAAAAATAATGAGGGAGGAGCATGAACATAGGTGGAAGGAGCCAGATCATGAAGAGCCTTGTAGGCTATAGTAAGAATTTTTCTTTTTATTCAGAATTTAATAGGAAGTCATTGGAGAGTTTTGAGCAAAAGAGGCATTATCCAATTTGAATTTTAAAAGATCACTCTGGTGGCTATGCAGAGAATCATCTTAGTAGGCAGGAAGGGAAGGAGGGAGACCAATTGAAGTCTATTGCAATAACCTGAGTGAGAAATGACGATGGTCCTGGTGAAGTATTGAGAAGTTACTGGATTCAGAATTTAATCTGAAGATGGAACCAACTGGACTTGATGGAAGATGTTAATGAAAAAGAGGAAAGGAAAATGCCCATAGCCTGAGCAACTGGATTGAGGGTGCTGCAGTTTACAGTGATGGTTCGGAACCTAGGAGAGTGGGTTGGGGTAGGGAGAAGCAAGAATTTTTGTTTGGATGTGCCAACTTTAAGAAGCCCATTAGATATCTAAGGTACTCAGGGGATAACAGGGACAGGGATATAAATTCAGATGGTGTTTAAAGGGAGCTGTGTGAGTCATATAACTAGAGTAGAAGAGTGAGAGGAGAAAAGAGTGCTAAGGACGAAGATCTGGGGCCTCCAACATTTAGGGGAAGTTGAGAAACTTCCAGTAAAAAAGCAGAGGAAAACCATTGGGGTAGGCTTGAGATCCAGGTATGTAATGGACAGGGCCATTCATCCTTCAAAACAGCTTGTCACCTCTCCAAAAAGTCTTGTCTGACCCACCCTCCTCCCTTGCCCCAGGCTGTGCTGGGAACCCCTTCTGTGCTCCACAGCACCTGCCGAACACATCAGCTGTGTTTCTGCTGTCAGCCTGTCTTTTCTGCCGAAGGGAGGAGGCGCTTAGTAACTGCTGTGCCACTGAATGGCTAATCCTGACTGCAGCACAAGAACAGGCTGGGCTCTGTATCCCTGGAGTGTACCATCCTATAAGTCAAAGAGGGCAAGTCCCTGAATAACCACAGCCTCAGCTGCTGGTCAGATAAGTGTAACAGCAAAGGCAAGTCCAGGCCAGCCAGGTGCCACAGGCTGGATTTGGACTTGTACTTGAGGGTTGGCACCCGTGCTCCCCTCCATAGCTGGCAGCTTAAATGGAGGTCTGTCAGCCCACCTCTTCCACTGACAACCAGGTCATATGCTGGGAATTCTCTACTTCACATTGTCTCTGGGATGATCTAGAATGCTGGGAGAGGCCTTACCAACATGTAATGGGGTGTATGAGCCCTGCCTGCATTGCTATGACAACTCAGGTGCTTTCTCCCCCAAATTTGTGGGGTATACGTTTTCAGCACTTCTTATACTTCAGTCCCCATTTAAAGAAAAAAGGTGTGAGTTACGAGCCTAAGTCCATCTAAGAAAAGATGATCACACCTCCAAAACCATCCATCTGAAAAACTCCTTAGGCAAGAACAGACAGCAGAAAGATAATAAGGGTACTTTCTGAGGCACAGAATAATCAAACATAGCCAACCTTTGTATAAGATCCAAAAGGAATCTGAATTGACAGTTTTTTAAAGAGTAACACAGGATTTCGATTAAGACCCTCAGATGGACATTTCCTTAATGGCACATTAAAGTCTGTCATCGACAGAAGACCTCTCCCAGGTACCTTGTGTATTTAAGTCTTTGTGGTCCTTCGACTTTGAAGCACTTAACAGTTGAGCTGTTGCTGAGCAGCACTTCCAGCAACCTCAGGGTTGCACGGCCCTGGCATTCTCACCTCACACTGCTCTTCTCGACTTCCTTATGAATTTGGGAGGCAAATGAATGGTCAAGGGGTACCTGCAGCATCATTTGTAAATTTGTTTCTGGAAATGTCCTTTAGAAGAACCCATTGTGCCCATAGCTCAGGACAGTCTTTCTAGAGCTTTCTGTTCTGATGCTTTGGACTATTCACAATTGTCGTCTCTGTAGAGTCTTATATAATTGTAAGAACATTCCTTAGTGTACCACTTTAAACACTGTAGATAATATTTATTACTTCACTATCAAAACAACACTAAATCCAGCTTATTGAATGCCTGGTCTCCTTGGCACATCTTTCATTAGCCAATAGAAACGAGAAATTTTCGGCTTTTCTTTCTGTAATTTAGAAGGGGAGACTGTTACTAAAACCTGACTTCATAGCTCCACAATTGCATCCTCTGTAGAAACTATCAAGCTTGTGGTGGGAGTGGTGAAGGAGGCCTGCTGAGGCCAGCTCAGAGGAGTGGGAGAGGTTAGAGCACTGCTGACATCACACCTCTTCTTCTCCACCTGACCCCTTCTTCCCAGTCACCTTAACAACCCACACATCCCACAGTGATGGTGTATCAGGCATGATGAGAACAAGGAGAAACTGTACCCTTCTTCCACAGTTCTGAGGCATTTGAACCATGAGATGCCTCATCCCACAACTAAAAGCCTGGGTCAGATTTCCTTCTCCTTAGTTTCCAGAACCCTAAGGGTCCTCCCCTAGTGTTGTGCATTGCTATATAAAACCTGCATGGCAATAGGAGAAAGTAAAGAATCTAGATCCATCACTACTATGGACTAGTGACCAAGGAAAACTATAGAATGTGAGTACACACAAAGGAATGTAGAATGTCACCAAGCTGTAGCAGGTTTAAGGGCAAGGAAGGCTGTCTAGGAGAACCACAGGAAGAAGAATATAACCAGTGTGGGTTTCAAGGGTATCTGAGTACAGCTCTTTGCTCCTTAAGTTAGTTGCACAACTAGTCACCCCAGTTCACTTTGGAGATCTATTTTTTTATTTCAAATCACCTGCAACTACCATCATTGAGCCATAGGGTGGTTGTTTTTCCTCAATTATAATTCTGAGATGATGGCTGACAGGAACATTGTGATTTCAGGGCAAAGACGGCACTGCAGCAGTACCTGGCATGATGGGAGCGCCGGACACCTGTGAGCATCCACGCCCTTGTTTAAGGAAGTACAGGAACTAGCCTCAATTGATTCCTTCTATTTGCACAAGTCACCTTGGACTGCAGGGAGCTGTTTTGCAAAAGCAATTTAGTAGGCTTAGGTCTCAAATTCATCTTGAGAACATTTTTTTGAGGTAGTGATTTCCTCAGAAGACTATTGTGTTTTGTTTTGGTTTTTTTCTGAGCTACCTGAACTCTTTATTAGAACAATCAATCATTTTCCTTTGGACCTACAATTTTTTGCCTATGCTGCAGCCACTTTGTGAGTGAGAATGAGTGTGTGTGTGTGTGTGTGTGTGTCTGTGTGCGTGTGTGCGTGCACATGCGCATGTTCGCATGTGGGTCAGAGTGAGTGAATGTGTGGGTGAGGGATACCTCAGATTTTTCTTTTCTTATTTTGTGTGAAAATCTCTTTTCTACAGATTTTCCAGGGTTTAAGCATTGCTTGCTGTATAAAACAAAAAACAAAAAAAACTTTACTGAATTATATACAGTTTGAATGAAATGTTATTTTAAAAACAAAACAATTGTTTAGTGTTCCATAAAGGTTATGTTGAATTTTGGTCAGATGAATATTTGTAAGTAAAAAAATATATGCATTTCTGAACCTCAACTTACATAGACTTTCTTTATAAAAACAAAAACAAAAAAAGAAAAAGTTGGCTATAATTGGCCTGAATAACAGGCACTATACATGGTGCTCTGCAAATGAGTAAGCTAGCATCCTTACTGCCATCAATGTTGGCAGGTCCCAAGCCGCCTTTCAGCCTAATTTAATAAGTTCTCAGGCTTTCAAGTCAGAAGGACAGAGCAGAGTGGAGTGAAGTAAGTGACACATTCACGGTAGGGTTTTTACAACCTCAAAGGGAAATATAACTACTGATTGTGAAAGCCAGTGACCTCCCTTGATAGGGGACCAAGAGCCTCCCAACTGCCCTAAATTCTGTCATTGGTGTGCAGTATCTGGAAGGACTTAGCACCAGATGTAGAACCTAATTCTCAAGCTAAAAGTAGGTCATCACTTCTTGGAAACAAAGTCAGATCACTTTGTGCTTCCTGAAACAGCATGTATCACTGTGAAACTCCAAGAGTGTTCTACAGACACTTGTGTAGAAAGAAACAAGAACAGAACAGTTCAGAAAGCAGTCTTCTTTTCGCTGTCACACTAGTAGCTCAGGGTTGCTAGTTGGTGTGCTTTTGTAAAATGAGACCTGAGATCTTCTCCTGCAGGAAGCTAAGAGCACTCGGGTTGAGAGACGAGAAGGGAATCTGCCCAGGATGACTGAGGATGGCATCTTTTTACAGCGAGTACTGCTTAGCCCTTCTGCAACCCTTAGCTCAGCATCAGCTCCGACTTCTGGGTCAGCTTCAAGGTGAATTCAACAGAGGTTGCTCTTGACTGTTTGAAGGTAGAACCAGCCTTTTCCCTTTGCTAGAAGGAGGTCAGAGGCATCGCGGCCAGGATGTGAGGTCTGCGGTCCAGAAGCTTGCGGGTGAGTGTGTGCCACTGATGGGGCCCCACGCCCACCCACCAGTCACTCCCTATGGGGTTGCTCACATCGCAGCTGCCCTGTCACCAACCTGTACCCTTCCTTGGAAGATTTCAATATGATTGATTGCAAATGAATGTTTTTTAGATGTATTTAATACAGTGTTTTCTGTTCTCCACATGGCCACTCAAGACTCAAATACACAAGATTTCTAAGTTGTTACTATTTTCAGAACATCACTGATTTTGTGTCACAACAGGAACTTGGGTTTTGTGCAGATATCAGAGTGCTAATGTGAGAGAACCAATTTAAAGAAAACCTAACTTATTGGGAATAAAGCCTTATTTAGGGCCCATTCATTGTCATTTTTAGTACTGAGAAAATAGCCTTGATTGGCATTTGTAACACAAAACACTATAGTGTTGGTATTAAAATGTACCAGGTAAATATGAGGAAACCAATAATGAATTGCTGAGACAATCTTGAACCCAGATAGCATAGAGAGCTGAAGGCCCAAGGAAGTGGCATTCTCACACTCCAACTCTGAATGAATCTTGCCTGTGGGTATACACAATGGTCAAATAAAAAGTGCTTTACAATAAGTAACTTTTCTGATTTGAATGAAGGGAAATGTATTTATTTTAAAACAAAGCTATTTGCTGCTTTACGCAGGTGCAGTGTTCAGTCAGCAAGGAAGTAGGAAGAATGGGACATGGTCTTGTGTCTACACCCAAGTTCTTAACTAAGCTTCTTGCTCTCTTTAATACTGCATTCTGTTCTTCCTTTTGTGCCCTGATTGTAACCCAAAATTTATGAACTAGAAAAGAATGTCCAATTTAATAAGTTGCATTTTTTTTTCCTTAAGCACTTTATTCAGAACAATACATGTTCTTCTGGTAGTGTTTGGATAATATGATTTTAACACATGCTAATAAAAGCCAAGAAAAATCATAGCAACTTCTAAAAAGGAGTCTGTTTTCCAAATATCTGGAGCATTAGGAACATTAGAAGATGATGTGGACCGGCTTTTGGAACCTAGGATTCTTGGTGAGTAAAGGGCTGGGAAGTGCCATTGCATTTCAGGGCGGAAGCCAGCGCCTTGAACAGCTGTACTCCCACAGGCCTCGGTAGCACTTTGGAGACCCCACTCTACCTGGCCTCCTGATGGCCAGCAGACTCTTTATAGGTGGCCACTCCCAACCACCAAGATACCCTCCCCATCAATGTTGGGTCCTCCCCTGCCACACCTGCTGGACACATACCCAAAGTTTGGCAGTTTACCAGTGGCATGGTACCCAGAAACCACCAGGCATGGGGCAGTGAGGTGGTTGTGTAGGAGGGAATCCTAGTGGAGCCGAGCTCTGTGGAACCCAAGGAGAGACCAGGAGAGTAGGAGGAAAGCCAGGCAGGCCCCCTTTTCCATAATTTGCCATGGGAAACTGGAAGTGAGGGCTAGAAAGGAAGAGAACAAAGGTTTGTCCCACCCCAGGTCCTGATGGAAGCTGACAGAAAGGGTTCTAAACACCTTGTCACCTGGAGTAGGGACTGGTGCTGTCCCAGTCTGTCCCATGCAATGACCTTCCCTGATTACTGAACATGAAAGAAGTTTCTGTCTAGTCCCTGGCCTCAGGGAAACCTGTGGGAACCCTCCAAGGGCCATGGAGTCAACTACTGAGCCCATCTCTGCAGCTCCTGGTGTTGGCTTTGTCAGGCAACCAGCTGTCTCCCAGGGCATAGGCCAGAGCCAGTCCCTAGAGTTGAGTCCACCTCTTAGACTTAGTGGGGCTTGCCCTCCTCCCATCAAGCACTTGCACCGAGGGGATGAGGCCCAAAATCCCAAATACACCTGTCCAAAAGCAGCTTCTGGCAGGAAGCCAGGCCCAGCCAGGGTCTCCACCAAGGAGTGCTGTCCCCTTGAGAGTAGAATGATCTTGTAGCCATTCTCAGGAGCCCCCACCCTGTCCCCCATTCCTTGTGCACCTTTAGAAAAGGCATGCTCAACAATGCTGAAGCCACAGCACCCCTGAGTCCCCAGCAGTGGGAAGAAGGGACTGGTTACCACCCTTCCCACTCTGACCATCTCACCTCATCTCACCTCTCCTGCTTTTCCCCTGCCCAGCCCTGAGGTTCCTAGCTATTTTCTGGGAATGTTTAAAGATCCCCCTCACTGACACAAACACTTCTCACTGTGAGTCTCAGTTCCCTCACCTTCTCTTTCCGGTCTCCCCTGCTTTTCAGAGGCCCTGGTAGCTGCATCTCTCATCTCACCACTAATGAAAGATTCTTGACTTCCTGACTTCTCTGGGGAGATCAGATAGCCATCAGCTCATTCTGAGGCAGATTGATACCCATGGTATGGAAGCCAGGATGTATGGCTCTCGTACTCCAAGTCCTTTACCAGCTTTGACATGGGCACAGACTTGAGCCCATGCATAAGGGAAGAGCACAGCCCCATAATGAGCTGTGTGCGCCGGGCTCTGGAACAGTGGACCCCACTTTCCTGACTGCTCTGCAGAGCACATTGTTTGATGCAGGGGCCCAGTACATACGCTGATTTGCACTGGGGGCTTGCACATCTCCATTCAGAGGCAGCACAAGGTCATGGGAAACACAGTGGCTTTCAACACCAGGGCCCATCCAGTGTCTCAGGCCTTAGTTCTTGAGGCCAGACTCATCCTTTTCTCAGCACTAAGCTGACAGGAAATGTAACATCCCCATGAAGAGCCATCTTCTGGGAGCCAATTGCACATGTAAAGAACTTCTTCCGGTCGTAAGAGTGAACTCCTCTGGAGGAAACCCACAAGTGAGAGATTACTGGCATTTTCCTCCTGGTTTGAAAGAACACAGCCTTTTCCTCAGAAAGGACAGAGCATGCCTAGGCTTGGTGAACTTAAAATAGCCAGAGAACAAACTGGTAAGAAGGAGTGGCAGTACATGGGAACATTTACTGGAAAGCTGATACTTTTTTTTTTTTTTTTTGTACTGGGGTTGAACCCAGGGCACTCCACCACTGAGCCACATCCCCAGCCCTATTTTGTATTTTATTTAGAGACAGGGTCTCACTGAGTTGCTTAGGGCCTTGCGAAGTTGCTGAGGCTGGCTTTGAACTCACAATCCTCCTGTCTCAGCCTCCCAAGTGCTGGGATTACAGGCGTGCGCCACCACGCCCAGCTTCAAGGAAAGCTGATACTTTTTACTGAACCCCTGCATTCCTCAAAGGAAAAGCTCTGGAGAGACAGCTACACCGGCAATCCAGTGGATGCTGAAGGCAAGCTGGCCCTACTCAGCTCTCAAGTCTGAAATCAGGCTTTAGCCAAATCAGAAGCCAAAGAAATGGGGGAGAAGGGTGTCAAGAAATTTGGATGAACTCTGGTTCCACATGTGACTTCCAAGTATTGCTGTGTGAATGCACCCTGATTCAGGGAGAACCTCAGGTGGGCAGATCTGGCAGCACCAAGTGTCTGCATAACGGACAGGCAGCGTTGAGGCCACGCTGAAAGCCAGTTGCCACCTGACCTCACGCTGCGATGCTGCCTTTGACACACCCAGTCTTGTTGCACTGCCTTTAAGTCCATAGTTACATAAAGTTACATAGTTTATACATAGAGTAGGTTTATGGTTGGGAAGACATTGGCCCCCTGGTTCAGTGTCCTCTGAGATGACACCAGAGTACAATAATTGATGCCTGTTTGTTTTTTAAAACCTGATGATGGGGTGAGTATGTTCTGTACACTGTTTAATAAAGAGAAAGCATATGGTGGTGTTTTTATTTTCCACAAAGACAGGTAAACCAAGGAAGTACTGGTGCTCGTAAGAGTGAGTTCCTATTCTGAGTTTCCTTCCAGGCAGGCTCCAGTGCACTGACATCTTGTGACTCTGTGGCCTTGCCCTTGGTCACATGCTCAGAAGAGCAGCATAGCATCTCAGTTCATGTCCTCAGGGATGCAGAGCACCTCCGTGGGGCCTGCTGCTCCTTGGGTTTCAGTGCCTGTGGGATGACAGATGTTCTACAGGACTTGTGAACCCAGCCCTGCCCCACCCGCCATCCACAAAGAAACAGAAAAAGGAGTAACTTCCACATCACTGGGGATCAAGCTAGGTGTCTGGTGAGAGGGTCAGCAAAGGGGTCCTAATGTGAATAAAAATTAAAGAATTAGGAACATGAGCAACATCTGTTGAGTACTTAGGATGTTACCAAGCGAAGCTTTACATCTGTCTCCACAACAGATCTGTGGAGGGTATTATGAAGTTATTGGTTTGGGGTTATAATGAGCATGTCATTATTTCTCCATTTCACAGATGAAGAAACTGAGGCCCAGAAAAGGTAAGTAACTTTCCAGAAGTTATTTAGCTGGTGAATAGTAGATCCAGGATTTGAACACAGTATCGTTGTGTCCTGAACCTTTGTCCCCTGCTCCCATGCTTTCTTCTTAGCAGAAGTGCTGGGAAAGTGAAGGCACATGCTGCTCCCTAGAACTGAGGTGTGACACATCAAGACAAATGGGCAGAGCAGCAGCACTCCAACCAGGCCACTTCTGGAATTGTCCCCTTTGCTCATTATCACTGGGCCAAAGTGAGGCTCAATATCTTCCAGCATTCTCCGGAGCACCCCAGTGAGTTCACCCTCCTCAGTCCCGAGTGACACCTGCATGCCTCCAGCTATCCCCCAGGTGAACAAAGATGTCCCATGACCGTGGACACATAGGAAGTGCATCATAGGCTGTCCCAGGCCAGGTCCCCAGGAAGGCTGGCCCCAGCAGGGAATGACTGGAGAATGACATGCACTTGGATGTGGCTTAGGTCTTTGATCCACACACAGCCACACTTCCCAGGATGACCAGAGTCCTGAGACTCCATGGTGCACCTAGCACATTCCTTAGCTGCCAGTGGAAATGGTCACCTCATAGGGCAGCAGCAAGGACTCAACAAGGGCCAGCGCAGGTCAGCGCCTGCCCACCTGACCTTGTCCCGTCCACCTGTTCTGATGTGGCTGGATTTGAGATCTTGAGACCATGAGCATAGCAAACATTTAGGCAAATACCTTGGTTTAAACCCAAACATTTGGACATACAAAGGTTATTACACTTGAGATCTGCATACAGCCTTCTCCTAAGAATGATCCTCATGCCCGTTGGTTTTCCCCAGAATATTCATCTGGACATTCCCAGCCCTTCCACCTCACTGCAGGCTCAATGCAGACATGTAACTCCGAATGGGAACAGTGCCAGCCAATTCTCCACTGGTGGCATGGGCTGTCACATGCACTCTGGACCCCATGGGGTTCTCACCCAGATTTGGAGGTGGTGGTGACCCAAGCTGCCTTTCCCAGAGGCTGAGTTCTCCCCATGGAGATGACCAGAGCTCTTGCCAAAATGGGCTCCAGGGAGAGGGCCCTTCCCTGCGGCCCCCGCTTCTCAGTCTACTCGGGGATTCAGGGAGGAGGGTGCAGAGCACAGAGGACGTGAGGGAGCAACCCTGGTCTTTGTAGGAAGATTTCACTAAGTTAATATGACTTTCCCAGTGGTTTTCACAGAGAAATACAAAATGAATGCCTTTACAGTGAAAACAGAACTCCAAAATAAACCAAAGATGTAATGAGGTACAAAAAGGCAACACTGTTTCTCTATGAAAATATAAAAGAGTTTAATATTGATACCCAAGTTACCTGATGACTCATATTTTCAGATCAGAACTTTTTTGGATCCATTACCAAATGATTGTCAGTCCCACACACACTCAAGCACTTAGTCACAAACTCCTATTCACCTCTGATTAATAAAGACCAAATCTGCCTTGATGACTTACCCCGAGGGGCCTCCAGGTCTTCATCTGAAAACTTGACACTGGGGAAGAGCAATGCCAGCTCTCTGCTGGCCTCTTCTCTATCCCGGCTCCCATGGACAGCATTAAAGGGCATTTCTGTGCCATACAGAGCCCGGAGACTGGGAACATTGGTAAAAAGTAAAAGAAACAATTGTTTCATTTGAGAAGAAATGTCTTGCTTTCTGGCAACATGATTACCAGCTACCAATCAGCACTCTGCATTTCTGTGAAGCTGCTTTCTTTGTAGAGATACCCAGAACAATAGCAAAGGCGGCAGTAGCTGACATTCAGTTGGTCATAGCAGTGGTCTGGGCCCGTGCCCGGTGTTTTTTACATGCAGAATCTCCCTGCATTTCGCTACAGCCCTCAGAGGGACACCTGGGATTTCCAGTTTAGACAGAGGTAATGGTGTAAGCACTGGAGCTGCCGTGTCGTGTTACTACGAAGGGACAGTGTCATGCCAAGTGCTTGGAAGAACTGTTTAGCTGGGACTTCCTGTGTGTTAAGCAGTACTCTAAATGCCTCTGTCCCCTAGTGATGGTTATTTTACATATGGGAGAACAGAGACTCAGAAAGGACTTGCTTGAGTGACACCCTTGACTTCTTGTCAAGCTCCTTTCTGTTGTCTGGTTCAGCTTCAAAGGCTAAGATGTGGATTTGGCATTGGTGAGACACAGGGCCAAGGAGAATACCAAGCCAACTCAGGACAGTGTGCTGGACAGTGTACTCAAGACTCCAGGGGGGCCTGGAGACACCCTGGGTGGAGGGTGGGGTGGAAGGGGCTTGTATCTATCATGCAGTTTCTCAGGTCACACTGAAGAGTCTTTGGCTTGACAGGCCCCAGAATCTATTCTGGAAGCACATTGTGGGACCCTCTGGCCAAAGAAAGAATAGTGACCAAGGACCAAATCTAACAGCAAGCTTCAGAAGAGGGTAGAGGAGGGGAGGAGGCAGCTCACAGGGGGTGCTCAGCAAAGACAGAGCCCTGGATCAGAAGGGGAGGGCATCAAGGTCTCCCCAAATGTATAACTTATGGGGTATCCTGGTCAACAGAGTGTGGTTACCCACAATTTTTACTGAACACCAACTGGGGTAGAGGTTTTGAAATCGATAGAAGGACCAAGGCTGATGACATCACCTTTCAGGCTGCTCCCTCCTGGCTACATTGGGGTCACAGGGCCCCATGAGGTTTTGCCAGGCAGTAATCACATCCTCGCTGCCCTGGGTCCTGGTGAGGATCAGGAGATGGCTGGGTCCACTGCACATGTGATGTACCAGCTTTTCAAATGCCTCCTGGGCACAGGGAAGAAAAACTGTGACCTGGGGCAGGGGCTACTGGGGCCTGACGGGGGTTGGCAAACCCATCTACCCACAGGATAAGAGGGAGTCAGTGAGCAACCTTGCCACCCCACTGTGTGTCCGTGGACAATCAGCCAGTGCCTGGTCACCTCTGCTTGCTGTGGAGGGGCCCAGAGGAGGAGAGTAGTAGTGACCTCCCACCCCCAGAGAACCCAGAAAGGTGAGACTTGGAAGTCCGTATTGTGTGGACGCTGCAGAACCAAGGCGTGGGATGTAGCAAAGTTCTTTTGTTTTGAGATGCAAGGCAAACCTTCCTTCTTCAAGTAACAAAGCTCTGATTTTTCTTTGGGGAATAGCTCTTTTCCATTTCATTGGGTCCTAGTTTGACAACCATGGTGCTTTGCACCCCTAACACACCGCTAACCTGAGAAGTGGGGCTGTGACCCTTGCTAGGGCAACCAGACTCCCAGTGGCAAGTCCTAAGGAGAAGCGAATGGCAAGCAGTCGGATCTGGGTTGTCTTAAGTGGTATATGTGAGGCTTTGGCTTCTGAGCTCCCTTGGTTCCTCTTCTCTCCAAGCACTTCTTGTTAAACACTTCCTTCAATATTCTTTCTAATTCTGTGAGTCACAGAGTACCCTTCTAGTAAATTCTTTATTTCATTACTTAGTGTCAAAATCTTTTCCTTGCAACCCTTGAACTTTATCTGATAGAGGCTATGACCATGATTCTAAGAGAAAATTCATGACCCACTTGCTGTTCATATTCTTGTTCATAATATTCTATCTTCTCCCAAACTACTATCAATCTGTAGGCATAATGTTGGAAGAAGAGAAAGAGATGGGTAAGCATGTGGACGCAGATGGGCTGACCTCTCCTGCTTTGTGTTGGTAGAAAAGCCGCATGTCTGCCTCTGTCATGGTTCTTTCTTCATTTGTTAGAATGTCAAACCCAGCTTCTTGGATCTATAGAATATATATAAATATTCTCAAAGGGTAAATCAAGTCCAAATGTGCATTTAAATTACTTGAAATATAAAAAATAAAAATAGGCAACATTAAAAGTAGTGGGGACCCTCATTCCCCCAACATCTGTCCCAATCAGATTTAACATTTTCATTTGCTTGAAACGAATTTGAGTTCCAACCATATGGAATTCTCCTTTCCCCAGCAGGATGCCACTGCCTGCTGCCCCATCCCTACTTATCCAGTAGAGAGGAAGTGAGGACAGTGGTGTATGCTAAGTGTTTCCCTTTTACCTTCATAATAATCTCATCAGTCTTTCCGTGGCCCACTGCGTCTGGTTTAATGATTGCCAAGGTACAGGTCTCCTGTGATGACACTGAAATAAGCCAGTGGATGGTGCTGTCAGATTTTGGTGTTTGAGGCACTAGGAGGCCACTTGAAGGGACAGTGCAGCCTCTACACAAGGTTCCATTGCACCCCATGCCAGGCCGAGGCTTGAGCCCCAGGGTTCTCTCCCCTGGCTTCTTAGCTTGCCCCTGCAGACCCAGACTCTAGTGGGTACACCCACCTGGCTCCATAATTCAACACAGCCAGGCTGTAAGGGACAGTACTTGGTCCCTGGGTCAGGGGACACAGGTGAGAGGATTGCTGAGAAATTGGGAACAGAAAGGCAGAAACACTGCCGTAAGTTGGACTGGAAAGAGGGTTGGGCAGGGGTGCTGGAGCAGAGGCAACAGGCCCAGAAATCCTCATCCCTTCCCCTCACCTCTGTGATTCTTAGCCTCTCACTGCTGT
Source organism: Glaucomys volans (assembly GCA_020662805.1). Taxonomy (NCBI): domain Eukaryota; kingdom Metazoa; phylum Chordata; class Mammalia; order Rodentia; family Sciuridae; genus Glaucomys; species Glaucomys volans. The sequence goes on from JAJEJO010000417.1 coordinate 598,889, forward strand.
CTGCCATGTCCTGCCCACACTCTGCTGGCTCCTCTGTCTCTGCTTCTTTTAACTTTTCCTGCCATGTGGCAAGTATGGCTGCCCTGAGTCCTGAACCAACATGACTTTTCTTTGACTTTTCAGCTCCAGCACATGCTGTCAAACTGCAGTTTCAGTCCTCTTGTTCAAGTTCTCCTGACAGAAGGCAGTGCTCTGGCAATGAGCTCATCATTTTGAGCCAAAGCTCATCAGTTAGACCATGGGCTGGCTGCCTTTGGCTCAGTGTCCACCCATCCAAACAGCTGTGGCAATGAGGGAGAATAGAGTCCACTCCTTAGGCCCAGGCTCTGGGAAGGTCTGTAAGGAAACCAGATGTCCACGAGCCCTTCTCCGTTGCACTTACGCTTGTAGGAACTTGGCCTTAGTGTGCTACCTGCACCTGCCACAGAATCAGTATCCCCCATCATCTATTTTCTGTTTCTCAACTTCTATATCGGTTGTGTTGCAGTGAAACAAAACAGTATCTACGTATAAGGAGGATCTAGTGTTCTGACAATCTGAATGAGATGCTGAAAAGGCATATGCCATGGTTTGGGTAAGTGTCCCCTGCGGGCCCAGTGTTAAAGGCTTGGGTCCCAGCCTGTGACGTTGTTGGTCAATGGTGGAAACTTCATGAGGGTGTCATTGGAGGTGTGCCCTTGAGTGATGTACCCAGCCTGTGCTGTCACCACAGGCCCACAGGCAATAGGCCAACCAGTCACGGACTGAAACCTCAAAACTGTGAGCAAAATAATTTGTGAGCAAAAATCACCTTTATAATTTGATTCTTTCAGGTATTTGTTATAGTGACAGAAACCTGACTAACAGTATAAATCATTTTAAGCAATTAAGCCTGTCGGTTTTCCTGGGATTACCAACATGCTTTGAGAACTTAAGACTTATAATAAATTCCATTATAAAGTGGCTGGTTCACAAGACCACTGGAGGGTAGAGGAGAAGAGGCCCAAGCAGGGGCCTGGAGAGCTCAATGAAGGGGATGCCAAGGAGAAGCCAGAGATGTGAAGGAGAAGAGGAGTAATGATATCTCGGAACCCAAGAGCGGGGAAGGTTTTGAGATGATGATGTTGCCGAATCATCCTGTTCGGCAGGGAGATCCCACAGAATATGGAGGTCACAGTGCCCCTGTGACCTTTCAGGAATCAGTGGGTACAGACCCAGACGGCAGTAGGTCTGGCGTAAGTGGAGGGTGAGGGGTGGCCCTAAGCTTGTGGACTAGGTTCAGGAAGCTTGGCTGTGAAGGAGAGAAGGCTCAGGACAAGGGCAAGGATTTGTGTGGTTTTCTAGGCTGGAGAGACTTGAGTAGGGAGGAAATCATGGAGGAAGAAATAAAGAGGAGATAAACCAGAGATAATGCAAAAAAGAGGTGATAAATTGTCTTGCAGGAGTGAAATGGCCGACTTTCTTTCTGCACTTGAAGTTTTCTTGCTTTCTTAAGCCACAGCTCCTTCCCTGTCAGAATCCAACTCAAACAATCCTTATTTTAAAAACAAACAGAAAAACACTTAAAAACAGCCTCTCTACTTCATGCAATAATAATTTTAAAACCTGCTTCTGTTATCATCTCAGTTCCTGAACTTAATCCTGGTTCCCCTGCTGACTCAGTTGCCACCAAGAGATGACTTCCCAGCAGCAACCCCACTCCCACTCTCTTCACTGAGTAAGGTTCAGGAAGGGCGGCAATGCCCGTGGCAATAAGGGAAGGAGGGCATGGAGCTGTGCAGAGGGAAGGTTTCTGATGTTTGAGAAAGAGGTGATAAGAACTAAGGAAATATTAGCATCATCGCTTTGCACAACCAGTTCCTCTACCCTCCATATAGAGCTTAGTAGAGGCCACAAAATTCATGTTGTTATATTTAAATATGATCAAAGAGCTGTGAAATGTAGCCAAGATGCTTTTATAGGGCAGAAGGGAGGTTTGACTACAGTACATTTGAAGTCAGGTGATTGGAGACATTTCATGGTCAATCTTGCCAGAGTTCAGATTGCTCAATGACCCGATTACTCACATCAATTCTGAACCTGCTTTGCCTTTTGCCTGGCTCATTGGTTCTGCACTCACCCATGTCCTCATCTTCACCAATGTCTTTTTCACGGGAAAAACATTCATCTTCATCAGAAAGAGACTCATCTTTAATCTAGTACAAATTGGTCAGGAACAGAAAGTGGTTAGCCAATTTAAATTGCCCCTAAGAGCTTCAAAACCCTGCAGAAACAACAAAAATAAAGATACGAAATGCAGAACAAGAGGCAAGGGCAAGAGATGAAAGTCCTGAAGACTCGACAAGTTCCTTTTTGGTAGCTAGGTAATGGGACACAAGAGAGGACAAAGAAATTCATGCTGATCTCAGATTTTAGAGTCTGCCTCTTTTCACAAGCATTAAGTAGAGACTAAGGAAAAATAGAGAGTTGGCAAGAAGAGAGAAAGAATGAAATGCAAGTAAATATTAAGTGATAGGCTACACAGTGCAGAGAGGTAAAGGGATAGACCATTTTCCCCAGAAGAGGCATGTACAAATGGAAGCATTTGCAGTTTTTATAAAGAAAACTTTTTGGAGAAGAAATATGATTTGATTTCTAATCCATTCTATAAAAAAGGACTTTGCTATTTGAGCAATTAACAGGGTTGAGGTGTATCTGGCAGATGTGCAAAAGCATCTGGAAATACCTCTCTCTAACTACACTGTGTTGGTTTTCAAAGGCAGACAATTATTTGTGAAGAACCTGCAGTCAATGTTATCATGGAGATCATCAAAATCACTAGCTATGCTGATCCTATTTCTTACAGTAATGACACAGCTTGGTTTCTTAATTAATAAACCCTCTGGGGTCACAAATACAACCTTCAGGAACATGAGTTTATGGGTCACCCAGAGAGACTTCGCCCTAAGGCTGAGGGGAGACTCCTCCTTGTTATCATTTGGATAGGGGGTCCCAAAGGCCCATGAGTTGAAGGCTTGGTCCTCAGCTTGGTGCTACTGGAAGATGGTGGAATCTACAAAGGAGGGGCCTAGTGCAAGGTCTTAGGTCACTGGACTGTGCCCCAGAAGGGGACTGTGAGACAGCATGGTCTCTTCTCCGCTTCCTGGCCTCCATGAAGTAAACAGTTTCCTCTGTTGTATGTTTCCATCATAACGTGCTACCTCACACAGGTCCAAAGCAACAGGCACAAATGACCATGGACTGAAGCCTCTAAAATTGTGAGCCAAAATAAACCTTTCCACTTTTTAAGTTGATTATCTAGGTATCTTGTTACAGAAAGTAACACACCACTACTCAATCCTGTACATTTACTTTTCTTTCTGAATTAATTATTAAGAATTAAATTGGATGGTGAAAGGAAAATGAATAAAAGACGTTAGAGGGTTCTGGTTGCAGGGGACAACATTTACAAGGCTTCAAAATGCAAATATATCACAGTGAGCATCGTGCCCTCTCATGGACCCTCAGGAACAGATCTAATGTGGGACGTTCATGAAACTTTACTTTCATAGCTCCAAGAAAATCAGGTGCAGGTGGGGGTAGGGAGACTGCTGGCTTCTCCATACAAGCACACTTATGTTTGTTGTTTGTGGAAGTGACCACTGCTTACCACTTTTCGTTCTCTGCCTTCAGCTAGCACCTTCTTTTCAGCCTCCAGCTGATCGAGGATGGTCTTCTGCAGCAATGGGGCATTTGCTCCCCTGACAACGGCCACCAGTTCTCCTCCCTGTAATAAATCACATACCTCATGAGATCCTCGTCAACGTGTTAATCACTTTCAACAGCCTGAGTGTTTAAGAGTATGCCCAGATCAAAGTCCATCAGCCCCAGGCTCACAGCCTCTACCATCCATTTCCAGAATAGGATATTCGCTTCTGCTGCCAGCTTCTGGGGCCCTTCCCACCAGAATGTCCTAGGTCTACTCTTAGTTCTAAAATGATCTCTCTCTGTGATCTCTACCTTCTACTTTGGGACTCTCCTTTCAAAGCTTCCTTCAGGGCAAATGACATTTAACAGGAACAGTACACAAAAAGTTTGAGGTGACTTACATATAGCTTATTCTTTAACAAATATTTATTGAGCACTCACTATGCCAGGCACCCAGGCAGAGGCAAAGAACAGAAGCATTAAACTTAAAAAGACACAGTCATTGAATGAATGAAGAGTGGAGTGGTCATTCCAAATAGACAATTAGCATACAATAAGATGATTATTTTAATAGGGGAACTTAGAAGGTGTTTGGAAGTTGGGGCAAAAATTCCCAACACTGGCTGCGGTAGTCAGGGAAGACTTCACAGTGGAGGTGGTGTGTAGGGCGAACCTGAATTTTCTGCTTTCACGTTTCCAAAAGCCTCTATATGTAGTGCCCAAAAGGAGTGAATCTAGAGAGAGAGAAGTTCATGTAGATTTCCAGCCTTAGCTGCTCACCACAAGGCCTCTGTGACCTGCGTTCCCACACAGCCAGTTATGGTTTATGCTTTCATCGCCACACACCACTGTGATAATGATCCCTTGCTGCACTTGAGCTGTCCGGTGTGACCGTAGGACACTCATCTCTGATCTTCCCACCAATCCCTCCCTTCCCCCAGTCATGGTTCATGGTATCACGGTAGTCTCTCTACCAAAAGCTGGAGCTCAAATGTTTCATTATATGTTTCCAACTTGTGATACTTGCAATGCTGAGGCAAGAGGCTGAAGTTTCCCAAACTAACAAACTGGCCTCGCTATCAGGAGCCCTGGAGAGGAGATCCCACTTTCTCTGAATGTACAGTGAGGTGCTGGACTGGGGTGGGAGGGGCTATCATTCCATTTCCTCCAAGCATGGCAGGTGGTCTCAACCTGGGTGGCGGGCTCTGAGACGTCGGCCCTAAGGGGCATGAAGCTGGACCATGGATGTTACACTCGGAGACATCCAAATGAGCTCTTCAGAACACAGTGCCATCTGGCTGTCCTCAATAGTCTCTCAATTTCTGATTTTGCACAAACATATCTTTACATTATATGTTTGAAAAGATGAATGCAGAGCTTGTCTGCCCCATAAGGAAGCATTCATTTTTGCTAAAAGTTCCTCTTTATGAACAGAGGATAGAAATCTTGAAACCCTCTGCTCTGAGAGTGAATCCATAGACTGAAGGAGCCAAGAAGGAGCATGTGTATTTGGGTGATTCATATTCTTTCCCAAGCATGGCTGGGCAGGATGGCTGCCCCTGCCAACAGTGACCACCAGAGAGCTGTGGCTTCTGTCTCCTGGGGAACAGGGCCTGAAGGCCACTGTCCTAAACAGGGTCAGCATGGTGTGCATCGCCAGGCCTTAGAGAGAGTGTATATGTGGCCAGCATAACAGGAACAGTCTAGGGGACACATCCAACAGCAGCATCACTAGTTTGGATCAATGAGGCTACATGCTGGCATCCAGAGGGAATTAATGCCACTGAGATGCATCTATTTGAAAGCTAATGCTCTAAAACCATCAAATAGTTCTGATTCTACAAATGTACTTACTGCATAAAACAGAAAGGTTGGCTCACACTTCCCTCGGTATTTTTCAAGGACATCAAGACAATCTGCCTCTGCCTAAAGAAAACAAACTGTCAGCAGGCACCCAGGTGCAGTGGGCACAGTCCCCATGGGGGCTCTGGACCCCCATGACCAACCTCACCAGGGGAAGCCCAACTTGCTCTCCTGCTACTCCTTCTAATCAGACCTGTCCTGTCGACATGCTGGTAATTGTGGACAGGGTACTTCCTTGAAGAGTCTAGTGAGGAGGAAATAAGACTTTCTCCTCCTTCTGCCCAGCTACTCCATCAGTCCAAGGAAACTCCACCATGATGTCCTTCTGCAGCCATGACTGGCAACAGCAGACATGAAAAATCCTTAGACATTGCTTCCGATGTCTGAAGAACCCACTGTATGTAGCTGTGACAGGTCCCCCAGGGGAGCCAATCAGCAACACCCTTGCTACAGAAGCACCAAGTCTGAGTCCCAAGGGAGGAAGTGGAGATCCTGGAAGTCCAACTTCTTGAGCGATGGGTGTAAGTTCTACTATCTCCTGTTTTCACTGTCTGTGAACCTTGAACCCATGCGGCATGTCAAAGTGTCTCTTGCACACTTCTCTAAAATTTATATCCAATCCCACACATGAAACCAAGCAAACATTTGCTAGAAGTTCCCCTTTATGAAGCAAAGGCTGGAAATCGTGAAACATAGTGTTCTCAAAGTGACCTTTCAGTCAACAGTGTCCAGGAGACCAGGAGCACATATATGAACAGGAGGGACATGTACTCCTTCCTCTCACACAGCATAAAGAGACTGCCTGAGCCAAAGGGATCGCAGGGGGTGGAGGGGCAGGGATCCCCACATCTAGGGAAATTATAAGGCATCATGACAAGGTCAACAAAAAAAATCCACAATTGAATACCTTTCAGATCACCGAGAGAGACAGTTCATGCTTCCTGTTCCTTATTCTTTTAAATCTTCTAAAAAAATTTACAGTGTTTTATGACTTTTTGCTGGGAGAGAATCTTACTAATGCAAAGTGCAGTAGGTCCAGGCCGACCTCGATCCTCATCTTCTGAAAGAGGCTCGCCACAGGTTTGCAGGGGCCACACCAGGCCTGGTAGACGTCGACCACTGGTGGAGCCAAGAAGCAGGGTCAGCAGGCACCGCCACCCTCCAGGCAGGCACAGCCATACCCATACAGTCTAACACCCTCAAATCTGGTCTGTTTGCAGGGTGTTTAATGAGGAAAGGGAGCTTTTAATCCCATCAGACAGCATATATGGAAACACAGCTGCCCCTTGTTCTTATGAACTCCGTATTCTGGATTCTAGATATAATGAAGTAAGTATGGCAGAAAATAATTTCCTTAAGGTGGCACTTTTACCTTGCTGGTTTTTCAGGCTACATTCAGAGTCAGATCTAGCACAAAGTGACCCTCAGTGATTATTTGAATTGGACTGAAACCATGTAGTCTAAAAGGAGGGCTGTGAAGGTTACTGTGGGTGACCAGCCAGCATATAATTGACTCACCCACCTACTTGATAGTAAACACAGTTTTAAACTTTTCCCTGATTAATAAAGCTACTTGCTTTGAGTGAAACAGTGTTTCACATTTATTTTATAAAATCAATACTTTTCTCCTGGAAAAAGAACCTGGATTCCCTTTTCTTTCTTGATCCTGATCTACAGAGGGTGTCAGGGCTGGATATGGGGGAATTCTTCTTCCGATTGTTGCAAATCATGAGGCTTCTAGGGAAACTGAGCAGGCTAAACCAACCTGTGTATACCAGATTCAAGTAGGACCTGCCCAATCAGGGTGCAGCAGCAAGTTCTAAAGTGTCACTGGAAGCCACGTTGTACAGGAGTGTTGCCAAAAGCCTCACCACTTAGAGTTTGTGCCTAATCCACACAGGTGGGCCCCATTCAACAGCTACCATAGGGTCACAGGCAAATAGTGTAAAAATTGCTTATAATTTATTAGGCCTGCCAGTTTTAAAAGTATGCAATTTTTTATTTTTTATTTTACTTTATACTTTCACATCAAGTGAGTACTATTACTATGACTAAAATTAAGCATAGACTCTGGTAGCACTGCATTAACACCATTCTGTCCTAGTCAGGGAAGGCAGGCTTTCACATGGAGGGTGGGGGCACTGGGCCTTGTAGAAATGCTGGGCATGGATGGGCACAGAGGTATGCATGCTGCAAAGCATGGGCAGCCAGGCACAGGTAGAAGTTCAGGGGCGCCTGGGCCACCTGCCCAGCCAGACCTGCCTGTGTGCAAGTGTGGTAGGAAACGGTGGAAGGGATCATTGGAGAAGTCTGAGATGTGAACTTGAGGAACTCCATCCTGATTTACTTGGCAATAAGGAAGGACTCACAGTAACTTTTAGAAAAGAAAGGGACCTAACTTTTCTTGAGCCAAATCAAGCATCTGTACTTTGTTTTTCTCTCAAAAAGCCCAGAAAGGTGAAAATTATCCCAAGATAGAGAGAGGAGACTGAAACTCCTAGAGGTGAAGTGGCTAGCCTAAGGTAGGAGTTCTACACAGGATAATTTATAAACAATAGACATTTGCCTCTCACAATTGTGGAGTCTAAAAAAGGCCAAGACCAAGACTGGAAGCTTCAGTTGTCTAGTGAAAGCGGGTTCCTCTGGAAGGGAGGAACATTGTGTCCACATGTGTTGGAAGGTGAAGGACAAGAGGGACAAACTCCCTCCATCAAGCCCTAATCCCACTCTTGAAGGGAAGAGCCCACACGACCCACCTCTTAATACCACCATATTGGCCATTAAGTTCCAACACTGGAATTTTGGAAGAGACATTCAAACCATAGCCTAGCAGAAACAAGTACTAAGCCAGTCTGTCTGAGGTCACAGCCCAAGCTCAAAGCTGCTCCTAGAAAGGAGTAAGACACACCAATTCAGGAGCAGGGGCTGGTTCAGCCAGGCAGCAGAAAGTGATTCCCAGGCTGGGTGGGAGGGGTGAGGCAGCCAGACACAGGAGCTGCAGTGGGGAGAGAAGTAAAAGAATCCCCAATACCTGCAAAAGGAAGTGGAAACACTGGATGAAAACCAAGTGGGCAAGATAAAGAGCTGGGTGGAGCCGGGGAGAGATGAAGGGAGGGAAGAAAGTGAACTCAATTCTAGACAGGCTGGTTTCCTGGTACTAACTGGAAATATCTAAGCCTACAGATCACACAGGCAACCAGACATCCACAAGGAGAGCAGGGTAGAGAGAGGGATTTGGCCTCCTTGTGCCCAGGGGGAGGGATCAGACTTTGGGCTTGAGAACAGGATTCACACAGTTGACTGATGTTTGGATTCCAACACTCTAGGGTCATGCGAGCCAAGGCCAAGAGAGCATTTGTGTCAAGCTAGGAGGGCAGGTTCAACCCCAAAGGAAAGACAGTGGCTCTGGCAGGAGTGGTGGGAACAGCACTTCACCCACTTAGGAGGGAATTGGGAGGGGTCTGAGGGACGCTGTAGAGGAAGGGGTATTAAAAGGTTGACTCTGAAAGGCAGGAAGCAAAACAGAGAAGACACCAGGAAGAAAGGGCAGAAATGAGAGCACTTGAGCCCAGGTAACCTACTAGACTTGTGCATTTGAAGGCAGAGAAAAGGAGTCAGCTGAGGAAGACTCCCAAGGAGGAGCATCTATAGTGTGCATGTGTGTATGTGTGTGTGTTCCTCTAGCGGCCTGGTGACCAGGAACCAGGAGGAGCCAGCTGCCTTCAGGGCAAAGGCCTGTTAGAGCTGTTAGAGCAGGCTAGGTAGAGTCAGTGGTGTTGCGTGGGCACTTAGCAGGGTACTAGCACACGGAAAATTCTCAGAAAATCACTAGTGTTGAAGAAACAAGTTGTAGTTGTTTCACCCTGGAGCTGTGTTCTAGTTGCCCAGACAAGACGCCTGGACACAACAGTGAAGTCCTGGCACCATGGAAAAGGTTTTATAATTCTTCAAATGAGTGTGTGGCAACACTCACACCCACACAAATGCACCAATGCAACCAGCATTTACTTAGCATCCACCTGGCCCCGGGTCTGGGCAAGTCAGCTACAGATGGGAGACGAGAGAGCCAATGCTGTTGTTTTAGAATCTAGGGAGAGAAGTGATGGCACCCACACGGACAGGGGTGGGCGGCTTGACAGAGTCCCAGAGGCTCCTGAACCACACAGAGGTTCAGCAAAGATTTAACCTGGGGAGGCTACTTTTGAGCTGGGTCTGGGAATGAGAAAGGTCTCCACAGGCTGTGATGGGTCATGATATGCCAGGTACTAGGGACAATGGCAAAGTGAGGAAGCAAGGAAACATGTGGCAGGTTCTGGAAAAATGTCCGCACTCAAGACTCAGCTCAGGAAGCAATGGGGACGGAGCTAGAAAGAAGGATTAAGTCACCCAAGAGTTCTCGAATGCTGAAGAGTCATCCAGTGGGGTGCAGAGACCTGGATAAGAATAGACACAACAGACATATTTATAAAGAGAAGAACTGGGCAGACAATAACAGAGCCCAGAGATAATCTGGAGAAAGATATCTAGAGGAAGAGAAAGGAATAATGGGTGTGAGGGGCAGTAACCTCTAAGATGGCTCTGAAGATCCCAGCCTCCTGGTACTCCCTGGCAAGCCCTGGCCCTTGAGAGTGGGCTGGACCTAGTGGGTTTCTAATGATCAGAACAGGGCAGGAGGATATCACCTTCAAGATTAGGTTAACAAAGGGCTGACCTCCACCTCGTGCTCTCAGAGCCTGGCTCTAGAGAAAGCAAGCTGCCACGTCATGAGTAGCCTCATGGAGAAACTGATAGCAAGAAATGGATGTCTCTGGCCAACAACCAGTGAGGGTTTGAATCCTGCCAACAGCCACATGAGTGGACCTGGAAGTGAATCTTCTAAATTTGGCCAAAAGCTTAGAAGCAAATCTGCCCCAAACTGAGCTTTAAAACCCTGCACTGACAACTGCACTCCTGAGCCACAGGCACCCAGCTAAGCTGAATCTGGATTTCTGACTCACTGAAACTGGGATATAAACGTTTGTTGTTTTAAACCACTGGTTTCGGGGTAAACTGTTATGCAGCAATAGGTGACAGGAGAAAGATGAGAGCAAGGAGGCCCCTGGACAGTGGCTCTGCTGCTTCCTAGTGACCATGCAGTTCCTGGTTCCAACCCCTGATGATGCCTGGCTCTCCCTCCTTCCTGAGAGTTCCAAGAGATCCCCATTTTCCTTCTAATGCATTCTTTTTTTGTGTCTTGAGTAATTAGAAGAAGTTTCTGTAACTGGACACCAAACAACCCTGAGAACGACAATAAAGGAAACCCTGTTATCTGACAGTACATACTCATTACCTAAACCAAATCTATGATGTTCAAGCCACATATAAATACAGTACCCCCACCCCCCACACACATCCCCAGGAATTTGTTCCAAGACGCCAAGAGGATGACTGAGACTTCAGATAGTATCAAACTTTATACAAGCACTTAGATACCATGACAACTGACTGGATAACTGAGCAGGCTACTTAAGACACTAATGGGCAGGTAGCATATACAGTGTGGATTCACTGGGTAAAAGGATGATTCATGTCTCAGGTGGGATCATGTAAGACTTCATCATGCTACTCAGAATGGTGTGCAATTAAAAACTTATGAAATGTTTATTTCTGGGATTTTCCATTTACTCTTTCTGGATTGTGGTGGACTGCAGGTAACTGAAACTTCGAAGCAAAACCACAGATAAGAGGGAACTACTGTACACACAGACATGAAGAAGGCACCTGGCTGATTGTGAGGCACAAGGTTATAGGAAAAGGTGCAGACTTCACTTCGTGGCTCAACACTTCACTTAACAATCTTGTAAAGAGTTGTTACTCTTTACAATTTTTTTACCTGAAAAAAAAATACATTTTATTTTGAGTTACCAGTTAGTCCTTTGGAACTCAGCATTTCTTCCCAAAGCTCCTGGGTGCTGATGTTGACCTAAAGTCAAAGAGAATCAAATGCTATAACACTGAGGGCACAAACGGAGAAACAATTTCATGAATTTTCTTTCTCCAAAATATGTAGAAATACAGTTCAAATTTTCCTCTCTCCCCAATCTTCTTTTGTCCTTCCCTTTCTTCCTGCTTCTTTCCCCAGGAAAAGTCATTAAATTAAGAGTGATACATATTATTCTCAGCATTTTAAAAAGTATTATGTTTTATTTCTCCAGAAACAATATATAAAATTTCCTGGTATCTTTAAAATGTACATGAACAGTATCATACTGTAAGCTTCCTGTTGCAATTTATATTTTCATTCAAGATCAGAAATAATTAAGAGTTGAACTTATTGCCATTCATTCTCTTCTTTCTCTTTTATCGAAAAAGAGTTCTGGTTTACAGTAGTCACGGAATTCAAGGAGAAGTGCATACGATCCCTCTCCATTAATAGTAGATATTTTGTATAATGTACACGAAATATATTTTTACTTTGTAACAATTTCAAACTTACAAGTACATTATAAAGTACATTATTATTTTACAAGTACAAGTACATTATAAAGAATGTTTGGGGGGTACTTTTTGGTTATTTGAAAGTAAATTGTTAGCCTGATACTCCATCACTCCCATATACATTATCCTACATAGCTACAATACAGTCATCAACATCAGGGAGAAAAACACTGATACACTGTTATATTTAATCCTTACATGCCATTCAAGTTTTACCAATTGTCCCAACAGCATCCTAGATAGCAAAGGAGGGAGTTAGAATCCCACAATAGTCAGATCTCTTAGCCTCATTCACATAGAATAATTCTTAAGTCTTTCATTTTCAAAATCTCAACACTTTAAAAAATTATATATGCCAGTTATTTTGTAGAATGGT